>CAJPIZ010001091.1:0-18587 GCA_905368565.1 Medioppia subpectinata | reverse complement strand
ATATTGTCCGCCAATTCGTATTCATTGTGTTTAACACCTTTCGAGACAATGAATTTGTGCTCAGATTTGGACAAAATTGCAATCAATCTCTTCATAAGGACTACATCTGCCGAACCCATTGAACCCAACGATAGATAAATCAATTTTCCGGATCTATTCTTGAGTTTGTCCGGCAATTCAAACGTGTCTTCATTTCCGCTTCGTTTCATACAATCAAAGCGATGAAAAGTCTTCGGCAAAGGCCTGACATCCGTGTAATCGAGTTCTTTGGGAAACATATAGATGTTTGCAAAGGGCGACGGCGACCAAAACTGTAGCTCTTCTGGTATTAATGGACAGCCATTACTGATGAGCCAATCCTTGTATTTAATCCAATCATCTTTTCTCGCGTCTTTTAACTGTTGTCTGTATACTTCCCATAAGTTTTTGTCACTATTTATAGACAAACCTATTAAATGAAAGCGAATTCAGTTATTCTATAGATACTTTACTGTATATCAAATCATATAAAAGTTTCTTTCAATTAATGAATTAAAAAATAATATCAATATTTCAAACCTAATATCGATGGCGGAAGTCTCTTATCTTCGTAACCAAAGTCCATTGACAACGGATTACTGCTATAACTGAATATCCAGGGAATACCCGAACCGGCAATCGATGGCAGAGTCAGCACGTGGTCTGAAATAATGACATCGGGTTTGACAGCGTTTATAATCCTCTTGAGTGACGGCTCGTCCTTTTCGATAAGAGGCAGGAATTCTTTGAGCAGAATTGTCATGCTTTTCAACGCTTTCTCTAAAGGCGTTGAGTTATCCAATAAGTCATTAGCACTTTCCGCGTTAGCGTCGGCCGAATCGCCGGTCACTCCATCGGTCTCTTCGGTCATTAACTCGACCCCAAAGTTAAGACTTTTCAATCTCTGCGACCAATCTTTAGTGGTCGCAAAGACCACCCGATGGCCGTTATCTCTGAGCACTTCGCCCAACCCTATGCTTACATTGATAGGGCCGACATAGTTGATGGGCGCAAACAACACGGTTAACTTACGGACCATTTTTATAATAACTTATTATTAGTAGTTTTTAAAATGTTACCAACAAGGGCAATTGAAATGATTTAGATTTTACTTTAACTTGACGCTTACTTTTATACTGCTAGTGAAATGTTTAAATCAAGGGTAACATTTAATGCCAGTTATATAATGCACTCAAATGTTATGTACTTTAACTTTAATTAAATTAGATAAAATTATAACTGATAAACATTTAGTTAAAATTATTTTGTACAGTAATATTTGGCATTAATAAATTTTAAACAACGTGTGATTTTGTTAAATATTACAAAATACATTGTATACATTGAGTCCTACAATATATAGCAGATTATGTTTAGTAGCTAATTTAATTTAATTTAAATATGGTTTATTGATGACATTTATTCATGCTGTTGACAAACAGCCCTCCGATCTACTAAACTGGTGCTGTCCAAATTGCAACCCAGGTCGTTAGAGTGCAAGTGTTAGGGTGGCAAACATTAAAACTAAGTCTCATCTTTTATCATAAAACTTGAAAACATAGATTTCATTACAAGTAATATTTGATTCAATATTTTAATATACTTTGTATAAAAATATTTTTTATCAGTTAGTAATCAGTGATTATTTATCATTTATTAAATTATTTTGGTCTCCATTTTTATGTTAATTATTTCACTTGAAGACAAACACGTTTTGTTTGTAAATTGATTTAATTGTTGTATTAAATGTTTGTTTTGAAGTTTTGTGTGAAAAACGTCTTAAATTTATAGTAAAGACTCTTTCGATAAATTTAGTGATGATTTGTGCGAAATATTTTTACCTTAAAGTTATTCACATTAATTGGTATACAATCAGTGGCTAAGAGTGCTATATATGAGAAATAACATGTTTATGAATTTACCACTAATATAAAATATAAATAATCATAATAAAGTAATAACAATTAAAATATATTCATTCAATATAAATTATAATATATAAAAATATATTTGGGTAGTAGTAGTGGTAAAAAATTAATTCTTATTTTAAAAAATTCAAAATGAAATACTATTGTAAAATCTATTGTCAACATTTTGGTGTCCATTAATTCGGTTAATACTGTATTTTGATACAGTCAACCCCATTAACTGGCCCATTGGTTAGGCATTAAGGGTTAATTTTCAATTTAGAATTTGTAATTATAAATTTTAATGATTCAGTAATTTAACATAAACAAATATATGTTGTATCTAAACCAGCCTTAAATTTGCTTTCCCCCACTTGTTTCTCTCTTTTTGGACAGCAGTATACTAAACATATACTGCTGTATATTGCAAAACACAATGTACTATACATACAGAATATACAATTATGTACTGTATATGCAATTAAGTAATCTATAGAATTATCTGAATTAGTGTCGGTAAATTGGACAATTTTCATTCACGCTAACTCATATTAACCGTCGCTTTAGTCACCACTTGTTGTCTCGCTCTCTCTGCCTTCAGTTCCTGTTTCTCGCGCTCCAGACGTCTGTCCCTCTCCTCATCGGCTCTGCGTTTAACAACCATTTCCTCGTTTTGGTTACTAGAATTTACACTAGTGTTTGAAAATTTTGTCATTTTAAGTTTTGTTTTAGTTTTGTTTTGTTTTGCAAAACAAAGTTTTGGTTTAGTTTTGTTTTGTTTTGCAAAACAAAGTTTTGTTTTAGTTTTGTTTTGTTTTGCAAAACAAAGTTTTGTTTTGTTTTGCAAAACAAAGTTTTGTTTTAGTTTTGTTTTGTTTTGCAAACCAAAGTTTTGGTTTAGTTTTTGTTTTGTTTTGCAAACCAAAGTTTTGGTTTTGTTTTGTTTTGGTTTCGTAATTAAGTGTATCTAAGTATACAGTATAACCCGATTATAATGTACTCAGATATATAAAATTACATTAAATTAAATTATTATAAATTATAGAAATAATTTTACTAACACTATACAAAGTTAATATATCTTTTTAAAAATATATGAATATATCAATAGTTGTATTGTTTAATTTATAAAACCTTATTTTTGAAAAAATTCATTTTGATCTTGTAATTAAGTTTTGGTAAGCTTTGGTAGTTTTGGTAGTTTTGGTTTGGGTTTCGTTTTGTTTTGGTTTGCAAAACTAGTTTTAGTTTTGGTTTTGCAAAATTTTGCAAAACTAATTTTGTTTTGCAAAACCAAAACTCACATTTCAACCACTAATTTACACCGTATGCAATTACGACTTTACAAGCTCTGTATAAGTAATACTAATCGTATGAGATCTATACTATAGATTCTATAGAATACTAACTGTAACTTCTAGTTATCAATATTAAATATTTATAGTATCTATTGATAACTATTGTTGCATGGTATTAGTGATCAAAATTATAGTGCCGATGCCGCGGCACCGGCACTCAGTGCCGGTGGTGCCGGGGCCGAGGGACGGCACGGCACCGGCACCAGTTTTAACTATACCGGCACTGAACCGGCAACGTCACTGGTAAAATATATGCTTTTGGTAAACATAAAAAATTATTTTTTGGTATATTTAATAGTACACAAAGATTGCGTTTCATATATTTAAATGTGAGAAATCACATTACTGCACATGCTCTGTTAGCATCGGCAATACAGGCACTGGAACAGCACCGGCACTAATGGCACTACCGGCACTGAAACGGGTGCCGGCACTTAAAAATCGTAATTTTTCGTTCACTACATGGTAGGAATTCCCTAATGTTCTTTATAACTTGACGTGTTGTATGCACTACCTTGATAATTTGCAAAGTATTATTCACTATAATCGTTACATTTCTTATAGTCATTATATGCCCTGTTTTTATAATATAAAATATAATATTATTATTATTATATCAAAAATTATATTATGAGTAAATATTAGTTTTTATTTAAAAAACATGTTTAAACCCCACTAATCTGATTCAGGTACACTATATATGAGAAACATTAGAATAGAGTATCGCTAGCAAACTGTTTAAACACTAGTCTCTTAATACTGATTGAAAAATCGTTACCAAATGTCATATTTATACATGTTATTACATACAATTATTATTTTTTTGATGTTCTTGAATGGGATGATTCGTATTTGTATCGGTTGTTTATACATGAGTCGAGGTTCGGCACTATGTCATTTGCTGAGCACAATCTTAAACGTGATTTTAAAGTTTTGTTGGTCATGGAACTTGTTTTCTTATTCTTGAGAGATTTCATAAGTGAAAAAAATTGTTCACAATTATAAGTTGAGCCGAAATATGATAACACAGTTAATGCCATCTCTCTTAGTTGTGGATAGCATTTAGGATCAAGTTGTGAATAAAACTCACAAATTGTAGAATTGTTAAATAAATTGTTTAGCACAACATCAGTTTTTAAGTTGTCCACTTCGGTCTGAAATATTGGCGTAATTTTTTTAGCAGTGAAAGGATTTGTAAATAATTTAAAAATATCTTCATTTGAAACAAAATCTTGAAAACGTGTTTCAAATTCAATTATAATATTATCTAACAAATCTTTTAGATCATCAGTGCTAAAATAAATGCAGTTGTTTTTGACGACTTTTTGAATGCACACAAATTCGGGAAATTCATTAAAAGAGTTGGCATTAAATACTTGAGAGTCAGGCATTGTTAATCGAAGTGTAGTTATGAATTGTCTTATTTCAGTAATCACTTTATATTGAATTGTTATTAATTTGCTTTTGCCCATCAATTCTAACTTAATTTTATTGAGAATTGTTGTTATGTCTGCCAGGAATGCTAATTCAAAATAAAATTGTTTATTATTTGAAATTAAAGCACCAGATTTGTCACGGATTGGTTTTTTAATCACATCGGTAAAAAACACATTAATTTTGTCAAACAATTCAAAAAACCGAAATAAACAATTGCCCCTGCTCAGCCACCGGATATTACTATAATATAATACGTCTGTGTATTCACTTTTATTGTCTCTTAAGAATTCGCGAAATACTCTGTGAGTTAAACTATATCGACGAATTTTATTCACTGTTTTGATCACTGTCCCCATTATATTGTCGATATGAGCATTTTTGGCACATAACTCCACTTGATGTATACCACAATGAAAACGCATGATCACATTATTTGTTTGCTCTGAAATATAGTTTGCAAGCAATGTCACTGCTCCTTTATTACAACCAACCATCCCATTTGCGCCGTCAGTCGTAATTGATGTCAAGTTATTAATATTCAAATTATTATTTTCAATTGACTGTTTTACGAGCTCAAAAATGTCTTTTCCTGTAGTCGTGTTGTCTAATGATACTAAATCCAACATTTCTTCTATTGGATTAAAGTCTGGTTCAATACCTTTAATATATATCACTAACTGAGCTTTATCTGTGCAATCAGTGGACTCATCAAATGCTAATGAATATTTTTCAAAGTTTTTTGATTGTAATTGCAGATCCATTTCATTTGAAATTTCAACAATATTTTCAGTAATGGTTTGTCTCGACAATGGCAATGTATTCACAATTTCTGCCAAATCAGTAGGCAGTAACTTTGCTACAGATGCTAAGCACTTCTTAATGAGTGTTTCACCGACACTTAGATCACATTGTGATTCACCAATATATTGTGAAATTTCATAGACAACTCGATGTTTGTCTGAGTCAGTAATTGGCGGACGTTTTGCTTGGGGTTGTGGTTGTTGTGGTTCTTGTGGTTCTTGCGGTGGTTGGGGGCGAATCAACTGACCATTATTAAATGTGAATAAAATAGGGTCCACATTTGTCTTCTTATCGAGAAAATCTCTTTTAGCGTTTAGCCTTAAGTTCATTTCAATTGGACTCATGTGATTGTGACTATCGTAATGCGGTTGAAAAGCTCTTCTTTGGGGATTTTTATTATGGAAAGTAATGTCACATAATGCGCAATATATTCCATCACTACGTTCTATTAAACACATTTCGCCCAACCAATCAGATTTTCTCTTTGGAGGCATTTTGTCTATTTATGGATTATATAACATATATTTAGTTATATACATTTGTTTAATTTACATTATATTAGTAGAACCTAATGTGCACACAGCATTGTATGGGCGCCGTAAACATGCCATAGACATAGTATAGCATCGTATGGTCCACTGGGAAACCCCTAATAATGTGCTTGGTTTCCGCCCAGAAGTGTGGTGTCTATTACTAGGTTAGTGTGTTATTGTGTGTATTATTAAAATCTTACTGTAAAAATGTGGTAATCCTACCAAAGATGTGGTCACTCTATGTGGTTGACAATAGACGCAATTTGACGATTGGTTTGAAATGTTTGGTAATTATGAATGCAATCAACGCTTACATCAAATCATGTGTTCAGTTGTTTCAGTCATTCATTGAAATAAACATTTGTTGAAACAAAAAGTGGACAATAAATGGATAAACGAAGAACTCGTGTCCTCACGAGTGACACAAATATGAGACAATCGATGGTTAGATTCGTTGATGTCTTGTGTGGACACAATTTGACGATTGGTTTGAAATGTTTGTTAATTATGAATGCAATCAACGCTTACATCAAATCATGTGTTCATTTGTTTCAGTCATTTATTTCATAGACTATTGTCTCATAAAGTGATCCAAAAATGTATATAAGAAGTAGTCGTGTCCTCCGGAGTCACACAAGTGGTCCACAATCGATGGCCGGATTCGGTGATGACATGTGTGGACACGTGTTGTCTTATTTGTCACTCAAAGAGCGGTTCCGATATGAATGTGTGTCCAAAACAGTGGCAAAGAGTGGTATATATGAGACAATCGATGGCCGGATTCGGTGATGACATGTGTGGACACAAATCACTTGAAAATAATTATAATTAAATGATTTGCAAAATCACAACAAATCCAACACATTATTAATCGTATGGTTTGTCCCAATCGTATGTAATAATGCATTCATTGTTCACAAACAACGTTACGATTTTTAGCTTTTTAGCGTTAGGCCAACCCCTTCCTCACCCCAACACCTATGGGATTTAACATGAGATTACAGCCTAAGTCTATGGCTATACTTTAACATGGGGAAGTCCCATAAGATTAAATTGGAACACTTTTGCATGGGATTCTATGGGATTATTGCTTAAGTTTATAACATAGGTTTAACATGAGTAATGTTAAGTCTTTGGGCAATATTAATTCTATTGGAAATGTTATTACTATAGGACTAATTCTAATTCTATGGGTAATGCTAAATCTATGGTAAATTTATAGAACTCATTAAATGTATAGATAATACTAATTCATTCTTTAAGCATCACCCGAATTGTGGTTAATGTATAGCATCGCTGTGTGTGAGTTGTATATAATTTTTTGCGTTAGTAATTGAAAATTCATTTATAATACAACAAACTCTATGTATAAATATGACATTTGGTAACGATTTTTCAATCAGTATGAAGAGACTAGTGTTTAAACAGTTCGCTAGCGATAAAATAGAGTATAAATAACACAACAATAAAGTGAACATATTTCGTACATAGGAAATTCGTACTACATGGTATGATGTAATGTGCATTCATAAATAAAAACACAGCTTGGTAAGCATTTAATATATTTAATACACTTATTGGTCAGTTTAGCCGACTTTCAAGTTGAAAGTTTCATCTATGGTGGTATGAATTATATGAATTATAGATATTATATACTTTATAGAATTAAAGATTAAATACCAAGTAACTTACAGAGGGAGAATTTAAGCATGAAGTCCTTTAGGAATTTTACATATAATGCAGTGTTTCATTCAATACTGTAAGAGTTGTGATAAACACAACATTCATAGTTTGATTAGTGAATTATTATAATAGTGTAAATTAAGATCTTTTATTTAATTGTTATAAAATGTCTTAAAAAAGACAATCTACTGATTTAAATACTAAATGTGTATTAAAAGACATTGTAAAAGGAGTTACATATGACGATATTGTGACTAAACACTTTTTTACTCAATATTTACTCAAACCTCCCTTGGAGGAACCCTCCCTATAGGGAACACTTTAGCCGTGCAACTGGCCGTTCCCTATGGAGAAGTTGCACTGTATTATCAAATTTGTGACCTAATCTATTTCTAAAAATTGTAAGTGTAGTATGATAATATTAATTCTGTAGATTAACCATTATATATAATTTGTTAATTCATTATAATATTTAGTTTCCCATAATCATACTTTTCTCTGTAATTTTATTATTATGTTAACTTTTTCCATTTGATTCCATTAAATTATTACCGAAAATGTAAATATTTTGGAAATGTTTAAATATTCTAGTGTAAATTCCAAGGATTTTGGAAAAATCAAATACTGATTAAATGGTTGTAAAGTACAGCTTCTAATTGTTTGAAAACACTTGAGTTTATTAAAATCGGTTTTTAAATTCTTGATCTACACATGTTTAAGTTAGTATACTTTTGTAATGCTTTTCAATGCAAATATACAATCATGAGATATATCGTATACAGTGTGTACAGAATGTGTTGATGTGTACAGTATTGTGAGAGCTATTTGTGGGACAATTGAGGGCTTTGTCGGTGTGTTAGTGTAGAGTACAGTGTGTTTTATATTGAGGTTAAGTTAACCGAAATTCTGGTGAAAGTGTTTCACGAATAGAGAATGTGTTGACAATTAGGGACACAATTCTCGGTATAGGCATTGCCTTTAGATATGGGTTTAGGCCACAGATTGGGCGCATTGGTTAGGACTGGCGTCTAAGGGTTTGGGTGTCCATAGTAGATTTAGGCCATTGGGTTGGGCCGGAATGTTAGAGCATTCACTATACCTTTATACAGTATATACTACATTGTTAATATAAAAATTGAGCCAGAGCTTATATTTAGTTAATATAATTTTTTTTTAAATTTAAATTTTGCAGACGTTTGTTAACAATCTGTACGTATGTTAAACATATCAATAGCAACTGTTGTCCATTTTCAGTGTCGAGTGTTCAATCTATGACACACATAAATTTAAGTGAATATCTCAATAAATATTTAAATAAATTTTTACTACAGCTGGATATGTATGCGATGGACGCGTGTATTATGGATATGAGCACAAACAATGACAGTACAGGCGCTTATGTATGAACTCATTTTGGTAATAAGTTGTGTGAAATAGTTTTTAAGTTGTAATTTAATGCATAATATTTGCACAATGTCTGCAGCCATTAATGCATTCGCACCAAACCATAGGCCGACAATACTTGAGATATGGATAAAGTATGTATCGATTGGCAATTTTAGTGATATTGTAAATATTAATATCGGCATTGAAAAAGGCTTTATAATCATTTTGAAATGATTTCTATGCAAACGATTGGTACCTTGTTCTGATATTGCTAAATAATTATATTTAATACAATCAAGTTTTTCATCGCATTTATTATAGCATTCATCGTAATTGACTGACTGTTCGGGGCGTCGGAAATGCAAATCGCGTAATGAATGTCCATTTGTATGTTTATACATTAAACATGATGAATGTATTTGTAAACCATGATGCAAATCTCTATTAATTACGCAATTGTATATACAAGAATCCCGACTTTCGCCATGGTCAAAACAGTTATGAAAATGATTGAACTTGATAATAGTAGACATGTATTTAATATGGACCAAGGTGGCTTGAGATGAATTTATGGTGAGCTGCGCCCAATCGAAGCCATAATATTGCGATTCGTTTGGCGAATGCAAATAAAGCAATATATTTGGATCATGTTTAAGAAATGTTTTATTAACAGAAATTACAATGCTATATAAATCCTTGGCCACCTTACTATGTCGATTGTTGTAACTACCATGGTGGTTGTTTTTGCGTTGACCAAGTTTATTGACAATTGTTATGCAATGGTTATCAAAATCGATAGATTCATGTAATTGTTCACACTTTGTATAATTTATTTCATTGTTTCGTATTCTTTGTACATAACATTTAAACCAATAATCAAATGGTATAAATTGGTTGAATTGGTCACCGATTGAGATATTATTGAATTTATCCCTTAACCCTGGGATTGTACCGTGGTTGATTATTAAGCCAACCCGTGTTTGATATTTTATAGTAAATCAACAAATAGAGTAATAAGAAAAATACTTTAGATATGCATTAAGATAACTTAGGGTTAAATTATTAACTAATAATGTTATAATAAATTAATGTAAATAACGAGTAAATTTAACTATTCATATTTTTCAACCACAATACAAAATATGTGAGTTTATTTCTATAGCATAACTAGTGTTAAACATAAAGTCTGTATTTATTGTATAGTGGCTGAAAAAACAACCAGCATTAAATGTCATAAATATAAAGAAAATATTTGCTTGCAATGGTCAATTGTATGCGCATGCTCTTATATAATAATGGAAAACACATTTTATTTGTGTTTTGTGTAAAAAGTATAAACAAAAACATGTTTTATTATTTTGTAAATGTTATAATTTAATATTCATTTGTAATCATTAGTGAAAAATGTGTTAATTTAGTGCTAAATATATGTGAACCAATATTGTAAACTATGGCTAAAAAGGTTTTATCAAATGAAGATATTTGTAATCAATTAGATGAGTTTACATTTCAAGATAGTGACAGCGATTTAAATTCAAATGACACCGAACACAGTGAACACAATAGTGAATCAGATATTGATATTGATTCCGATCCGGTCTATTATTCAGATTCTGATGAAAGTAATGTAGACATTAATTTTAATAATATGATATCGCAATCAAACCAATCATCTCAAGCACACCAATCATCTCAATCAAACCAATCATCTCAATTACAACCAAGTACTTCTACTACATCCACCACATCTACTAAGACTCCTGCATGTAATATATATCGATTCACTGAAGGTCCGAAACTAACCGAAAATGATTGCCAAGACATTAAATCAACATTTCGTAATTTCCTGTGTGATAATATGTTGAGACTAATTATTCAATACACTAATGAAAAAATAACATCAAAAATGAATGATAAAACCAAAGTTAAAAGTTATCAAAGTTTCAGTCATCTCACAGACGAGAGAGAAATGCTGGCATACATTGGATTATGTTTGCTAATTGGTGTCCACCGTTCGGCACACGAGAATGTGATAGATTTGTGGGACACAAACGGTAGAGGACGCGATATATTCAGAGGAGTAATGCCTTTACGGAGATTTCATTTTATTACCGAAAACCTTACGTTTGATCACGTGAATTCAAGAGAATCTCGCAAACAAGCCGGAGATAAATTAGCGTTATTTAGTGAAATATTTGATTTATTTCGCAGAAATTGTCAAAATAATTATGAATTGTCTCCATTTGTAACTATCGATGAAATGCTCAGAAGATTTAGAGGTCGCGTGGCTTTCAAACAATACATGCCTAACAAGCCAGCGAAATATGGCTTGAAATTATTTATTATGTGCGATGCAAACAACGCCTATTGTTGGGACAGTATATTTTACACTGGAAAGCCATTAGATGGAAAGCAAAATACAAATTTAGCCTCAAATATAGTACTGGATTTGACTAAACCATTGCGAGATACCGGCCGTAACATTACTTGTGATAATTGGTTCACAAGTTATCCATTGGCGGATGAATTATTAAAATATAATCTCACAATCTTAGGGACTCTGAAGAAAAACAAAAGAGAAATACCCAAACATTTACTACAAAAAAAGAAACGGCCGGTATATTAAATTATTTTGCAAATATATTTATAAATATTAATAATGAATAATTATAATTAATACATATATATATTTTATATTGTTATAGATTGGTCACAGTGAATATGAACAAACGGGTAATATTAAATTACTTGCATATTACCCAAAAAAGAATAAAATAGTACTGGTCTTGAGTACAATGCATAGAGGAGTTATGATCGATAATCTTAACACTAAACCCGAAATCATTCAAGACTATAATCGTACGAAAGGAGGCGTCGATACATTAGACCAGTTGTGCTCAACCTATTCTACGGGTCGGGCGACTAAGCGATGGCCAAGTGCAGCATTTTTCTGTATTTTGGACATTATGGCAGTCAATAGTTTTATTATATATAAAGAATTATTTGGCTCTAAAACACCACTTATAATTCAAATACAAAAACGACGAGAATTTTTACATTCATTGGGACAGGAATTAGCTATGGATTTAATAATTTATCGGCTTTCAATCAATACAATTAGTCGTGAATTGCGTTCAATAATCCAGAAATTAACAAACAATTCACATAATGTTAATAATCAAACCAATAATAACATCACAACAGAAATATCAAATAAAAAACGGAAACAAATAAATGCTAATCAAAGTCGTTGTCATCTGTGTCCTAGAAGTGCAAACAAACAATGCACAATAAGATGTAATGATTGTGATCAACTCATCTGTAAAGATAGCCATATGGTTATTAATTGTACGAGTTGTGCGGATAAAGATTATGTAAAAAATAAATAAATGTAATTTGAAAAATAAATAAGGTATTAATATTAAGTGTTTAATTGTGTTATATTTTATATATTGAATACGAGTGCATAATATTTGAGATTATTCTCACATTTAATTGACATTTAATTGAAAATCTCTTTAACCAAATATTAAATATTAAAATATATCATCACATTATGATCAAACGGCCCGTATCTATCTACAATTAAATTATTGCTAACCATATTAGCTATCAATATAAATTATAAAATTTAAATATTTAACTGTAGAATTTGGTTAATTACTATTATTTATTAACTTATTTTTATATAATTTAATTTGGTTGTTGTTATTATGGCATAAAACACGTTATTTATGTTTACTTAAAATCCAGCCATTATACATATAACTATAGTATTTAATTTTCAGCCACTATACAGTAAATGTACATAATTAATTTTCAACCACAATACAAACCACGTAATTTATTAACGGTACAAACGGAGGGTTAATTGTTTCCACTGTTTGTCATCACTAGTATTCATGTGATATGGTTTTAAGACATCGCTAGAAATGAGATTATATTTATCAACAAATATAGTGATGGATGGCTGCGATGTTTGGGCGCCGTATTCCTCGTGTTTCACATCTGTTATCGTTTCGTATGACAAGTATTTTGCGGTCAATCCATACAAATGTGTTAAACATGAAGACAAACATATTATATACACAACTGTTTTATACAAATCTTGTTTTAATAATAAGAAGAATTCCTTAATGAATGGCATTATTTAAATGACAAATATTTGTGAACTAAATATTTTGTTGATTGTATTTTTAAAATGTTACTATACTATTGTACAAATAAATTTAAATATTAATTTGTTGTAATGATATTTGACAATTAATATAAAAGAAATACATATTTATATATAAATTAATAATTATTTGACATTTCACCAAAACATTATTCTACTGTGTATTCACTTATCTTGGAAGAGGTTTTTACTTATTTTAAATGGATAATATAATAACGTTAATTTTATCGAGAAACTAATGCAAAACAATTAAAATGTTTACATGTTTGAAATGTTTTATTGAAATTAATGTGTGATAACATTTGATATAATGAATATTTACTATAAATACTCTATAAATGCAACTCAATAAAAATAAATAATCAGAATTTATATAAAAATCTTATTGTAATAATAAATAATTAGTTAATATAATACATTAGTTACTTATATTGTGTTTTGTCTTACAAACTTTATATTTACAAATATTGTATTAAATAATATTTTACTGTGAATTATAGTATACTACAGGTACATTGACAAGTAGAGTAATAAAGCCAAAGGCAGGAGTAAACATATTTAAGGTTTTACACTTAAAAAATAATAGTTTATTAAAATTAGTTATAAAATTACATTTATTTTGTATGTTTTGTGAGGTTTTAATTGACTTTAAATTATTTGAAAAAGTGATGAAACAATACAAAAGTTTAAACTATTTTTGATGACTAATGCATTATTAATACTGGGATTTTCATTAAAGATTTTTCTCCTGCCTTTCCCTTTATTACTCTTCTTATCAATTTATCTGTAGAGACAGCTCGTAATACAGTTTGTATTACTGTTTCATTGAAACTCATTTGAAATCATCAGTTCAAAACTCGGGGTGTTATTTTGAAACAGCCTATCGTTGCTCACAAACTATTCACAAACTCTGTTACCCACTTCTCTCCCATTTCTGTTGTCTATCCCCCTCTATGTGTTTCAAATATATTAACCCCATTCACACCACATGTACTGCTTTTTTCGCGCTCTCTCATTTAGTTCTATTCTAAAGGAGATATATATATATATTTATAATATAAAATCAACATTCAAATGTCTTTAATCTTTATTATTATGTGCAATTTAAGTAAAATTATGTAATATCAATATGGTACAATAACATACCGTATACCATACACTTAATATTACATTATTATTTCATTATAAGACAATTGATAGTAAGCGCTATATTTATTAACTAAAAATACTTAATTGTATTGTTTATCTAATATTACTATAGATTTATTTAAAATGTATTAAACATTAACTTGTTATATTCAATACTGGTTTAGAAGATGAAAGGGATACAGTTAATAAAACGTGATTATTAATGAACAAGTTCATTTTTAGATTATTATTCATGATAAGCGTTACTGTATTTATAGACATTGTCCCTCTTTTGTACAGAAATAATCAAATTATAATATTTTCATTAATAATTTATCTAAATTGTTGTTTAGGATTATTAGAAACCCTACATTTATAATAAATGAATAAAGACGTTCAATCATTTTAAATATATAATACAGTAATAAATATATTTATATAAATATCAATGCAAAATAATTGTGTAGAAAACATGTTTTATTCCAATTAATGTGGGATATTTGTTTGGTAGTTATTTCACTACTAATTATAAATGCAGCTCAATAAAAATAAATTACGAGAATTTATACAAAAATCTTATGGTAATAATAAATAATGGGTAGTAATATCTTAATATTACTAATTTATAATATATTGTGTTTTGTATTACTAATATTATGTGTATCTACAAATTTATTGTTTTAAATAGGGTAGCCAGGTCTGATTTCCACCGTAACAAATTATAAAAGCTTTGTGAATTTACCTTGACTAAACCATGACCACCATTATTATTACATATTTGATTTTTAAAATATTGGTAAAAATTCAAAACAACTTTAAATTTGATTATAACATTAAATTTTAATACAATACAGGGCAATTTTTATTAAACTAGAGATAACATATGAAATATACAATAGTGATAATTCTAACATACTTACCCCACCCATGTAGGGACACATTTGTATTATTATAATCAATTATGTTTAGCCTTCTTGTACTTGTTGAGATGTTTGAAATTAAAAGTTACATTTAAATAAATATATTGGTGCATAAAATATTTACCAATTTTATACAATTATACACTTTTATTCTTATTACAATTAAATTAAATTTTCAAAAATTGCTAGCATAAATTTAATATTTTATTTGTGCATGAATATAAATAATCAATCATTGTGAAAATTATTACTTATTTAAACGTTGACATAATTAGTATATGATTTAAACCACAATAATATAAACAAATCGCCGCTATAATAGCCGATTATGGGTCCCATCGATAACCTCTCTATGAATGCAAACACTTTCAACCGATCGCACAGTGAGAGCACCGGTTGTCGGCCACCAGTGATGTACAGGTATGACATCAATAGGGGGTATGGTTTGTGGGCAGCCGTTGATATCCACGTGCATAATACACATCCCATTAATGGCATTGTAAATGCCAATACAACAACATTTATACAAAATATCCTTAATGTAATGTCCATGTTACTTTTGTAGGTCACATAAATTCTTGACTGAAAGTCAAACGTTGCGATAAAATAAATTATAAATATAATATATTTCATGGTTTGGTTGAGACGTTTTGTCTGTATTTCCCAATAATTGTGTTCAACGATAGCCGACATTAATATCTGTTTGTTATTGTATTTTAGACTCAATGCTATTTTATGGGATATTTCCAGGAATTTGTATTTTAAATAATAACATGTCATAAACCAGAGATTAAATCTAATGCATGCAATAGAAAACATTGTGACACAAACTAATGTATTATGCAAACCATATATTAACAGCAATACATAACTTATTAGATTATTATATTTGATAAATACAATGACATGATTATAATTTGCAAGCAATACAGACACCATTACTAATGTATAAAATACTACTTTGTTAATATAAAAATTGAGCCAGCGCATATATTTGGCCATTATATTAGCTCGATACAAACTTAAGTAGAAATGTTGTAAATTATGTTTGATACAATACATAAAATTGATCAAGTATGTTTTATGGCTATATTCCTGGTAAGTAATTGTTGCTCCAATGCAGAACATGGCAAATGACACACTACTCAGCTAGGGTGACCAAATAATTTTGATCCAAAGAAAAATAAATGGTCAAAATTGAGATACAAAAGAAGGACGCGGGAAGGACGATACAAAATCTACATGAATTTCATTGATAGTTTACAGTATTTTCTTGAATTTTCTTAATAAAGTCTTTTTAAATTAAATTAAACAAGTTAACTTTAAAATGCGAGCATTTTAACAATAAACTAATATTTTACATTGAATATTTCAATATTTGAATTCACTGAATAGCGCCAATACTATGGTTAAAATTTTTACTTTTGATCAAAGGATGAAGCTAGAATTTGTATATCTTTTAATTTAAGAGTAAATTAATATTGTTTAGTAAAAATACCAGCTAAGTTAAACATATTTTGACATGTTAGTAGTTTCATTATTACATTCTTTCCGCAAAAAAACAATTCTATTAACTCTAAAAATAAACACAATCTTAACAGCGTCCTTCTTTTAACTAACAGTAAATTTTGCTATTACTAACAATGTATTTGGCTATTGTCTATCTTTATAGCAATTATTATTTATAAAAACTTTTAATTTCTTATGAATATGTTTAATATAATCAAATTTGTTACATTTTAAATTAAATTTATTATATGCAATAGAAGGACAAAGTATAGTCCTTCCCGATCCCTCGGAAGTCGGAAGGACTGAGAGGTCAAAAGAAGAACAAATCTTCCAGAGAAGGACGGTTTGGTCACTCTATACTCAGCATTGAATAGAATATCTTGCTAGTTTTTCTATCAATATGCTCAGGATAAAATAAAATAAGTTTTGCATTATAAGTGGATATTATTAGAAGTGATGATATTCTCATTGAGAATAATACGAGTAATACTCGACTCATAACAACTGCATATAATTTCCATTTGTTAGCATTAGTGACCGCACGCGCGGACACGCGTTCGTACGGATCGTCGGATATCGTGTTAAACGTGTTTCGCGCGAATGTCTCCGACGTTTGGCATTCATTCAGTAAATTATTGTTAACCCGATTTCGCATACGTTTGCGAAAAACATGTGATACTTTAGCGTTGATATGCATTATTACTTGTAATCTATTAATATAAATTAATATAAAGTTTAGTTAATTATTTACACACTAACATTATGTATTTATAATTTAAAGTTAACTTTAACTTGACATTATTTTTAATTATTAATTTATCCATACCTTTTAAGGTATTTTTAAACAATGTCTGATTAATAATCGCTAATATAAAATAGATTATGGTAAATAGCTAGGTGTTTTATAAATGTAAAATGATAACAATAATTGTTAGATTTTTAGGTTACACTTCGTTTAATAAATTTTTGATACGACAAATATAATATTAAAGTTAATTATACTTTTACAATATGTTTTTACAATATGTGTATATGATGTTTAATTTAAAACGTTAATTATTGTAAATTGTTTAATACTATTTTTAATAACAAGTTGAACTGTACTAGTTTAATGATTTTATAATTAATTTAATTTGATATAAATATAGATATTGCGTGACATTTGATTGACTTATAATTTATAAGTTATAAATAATATTTATAAGAGCATTATTTGATTTTATGTTTTTATTAAATTACTATATTTATGAAATGACATTAAAACGTGTAGGTAATAATTGATTTTTTAATAGTACAATATTATCTCTTATGGACAAACAATCTATAAACTAAAGTAAACTTTATATTAATTTGTAAATGTTATAATCTATTATAAGGTAAAATACTATTGGTAAAAAGTTCTAAAATTTAACACGGTAAAAAGTATTGCCTACACAATTTTAATTATTCTTGGCCGATACAATAAGCTCATTTATTAATAATAAATTATTATGTCTGCTTTATAAAATACGATAATTCCATGCATTATACAGTTTAATACATTATACAATATTGTTGTATACAATGTGTGTCAAAAGTAGTAAATGCTTTTATGTAATTCTGCATTGTATGTGTCGTAAGACTGAGCTCTCTATTATGTTTGCGATTTATCACTCTTATATAATAAATTTAATTATTAATCAATGTTTGCGAGGGACTAGAGAGAGAGAGAGAGAGAGAGAGAGAGAGAG
>CAJPIZ010001090.1:0-18588 GCA_905368565.1 Medioppia subpectinata | reverse complement strand
GTTACGCTCTCATCGATAGTCGTCTCTCAAGTGCTTTATCAGGGAAGCGACTTCTGGCTCACCATATGGTCAGTTCATCCATCAATCCATTCAATTCATTAAAAACACTAAACAAACAAATAATAAAAGTGTAATTAATTTCTAGGACTAATGAAGTGGATAACGACACCGACACAGACACTACATTTAATGTGATTATATACTCGGCACTAATACTGGGACTACTGGTCTCAGCCCTCATAAGAACCACATCATTCTTCGTGATGTGTATGCGAGCGTCGATTAATCTTCACAACAGAATATTCTACTCATTATTGAGAGCACCCATACATGTGTTTGATAGCTCTCCCATTGGTTAGCAAATAATCATTACAAATAAAAAACAATTAAACGATTAACTATTTTCTTGTCCCACATTTTTTAGGCCGTATATTAAATAGGTTTACGAAAGACACGGGTATTGTCGATGAACTCTTGCCATCGACTGCTTTCGACTTACAAATGGTATATAATTTTTGTCTATTAAGATATTAATGAATTTGCTAAATGAATACATAATTACTTTCTCTTAGACACTATCTCTGGTCATCGGAACACTAATCGTAAACGCAATCGTCAGTTGGTTTTTGATATTTCCGGCGATATTCCTCTGTATTGTGGTCTTTATGTGCAGATATTTCTACATCAGATCCGCTCGTGATATCAAACGATTGGAGGGATTGTGTAAGAAATGCACTGAAATATTAGTGAATTAACCATTAATTAACAAATTATACACAAAATGTTTAGCTCGGAGTCCGGTTTACTCCCACTTAAACACTACGCTATCGGGTCTGTCGACTGTCCGGGCATTTGGTGTACAAAAGATGTTTGAAGAGCAGTTTGTGAGACACCAGAACGACAATACGGCCACTTTCTTCCTATTCATTTGCACTTCCCGTGCGTTCGGTATTCTCATGGACTGGATCTGTGTCTTCTATATCAGTGCTGTCACCGCTTTTATCATGTTTTTCGATAGTGAGTCACAATTAACTTCTGTTATATATCATGTAAAATGGTATTAAAATGTAATTTTTCTTATTTCAACCAAAGACCTGCCGGGAGGTGATGCCGGTCTGGCCCTGTCTTCAGGTAATAATAAAATGACTGTTAATTGAAATCATATATTGAATAATGGATTCTTGTGTTTAGCGCTAACACTGACGGGAATGACTCAATACGGAGTGAAATGCTCGGCAGATCTCGAGTCCTATATGACAGCAGTGGAGCGAATGCTTGAGTACTCGCATATTAAACCTGAGGCCGAACTCGAGTCCCGACCGGACCGCAAACCTGACTCCGAATGGCCCGAAACGGGAGAAATTGAGTTCAAAAATATAAGCCTTCAATACAACGAATCGCCGAATAAAGTGCTGAAAGGACTGAATGTTTTGCTCAAAGGGGGAGAAAAGGTGGGAGTCGTCGGCCGAACCGGCGCTGGGAAGTCGTCCGTTATATCAGCCATCTTTCGGATGACTGAACCCGAGGGACAGATACTGATCGATGGCGTAGACATACAGTCCATCGGTTTGCATGACTTGAGACGTCAGATATCAATCATACCTCAGGAACCGGTGCTCTTCACGGGTTCGGTGCGCAAAAATTTGGATCCGTTTGGCGAACACCCGGACGACGAACTCTGGGCCTCTCTAGAAGAGGTGCAGCTGAAGGAGTCTGTGGTTCAACTTCCCGGACAATTGGATGGTATGGTCACAGAAGGCGGCAGTAATTTCAGTGTCGGTCAAAGACAACTCGTATGTCTGGCCAGAGCTATACTGAGAGACAATCGGATACTAGTGTTAGACGAGGCGACCGCTAATGTGGACCACAGGACCGACGCTCTCATACAGAGGACTATTAGAGAAAAGTTTAGATACTGTACTGTCATTACGATTGCTCACAGACTCAACACAATTATAGATTCCGATAAAGTGATGGTAAGAATGGGTTCAAAGAGAATGAGTTTTGAATGAATGAAACTAAGAATGTCTTAATTATGTGTTGATTAGGTGTTAGACGCGGGAGAAGTGGTTGAGTTCGGTATACCTCACACTTTGCTGGAGAAGAGCGACGGGTTGTTCACCAAATTAGTGAAACAGACGGGAAAACACATGACCACTAGATTGAGACAAATGGCTAAACAATATTACTCTCATAAATACGATATACTCGAAGAAAATGAAGGTTTCGAAGAGAATGACATTCAAAGTGATTGAGAAAACTTTTATACTTTTTACAGATATTTATATAATTAAGTTAATTAACCCGGATGTTATACATGTATATACTATAAATACTAATTATGATTTACTAAAACATTTAATTTTGATATAAATATTACAAATGTATATAATTAGTGCAGTCATTGAGGAAATATTTATTACACATAATATGATTAACAGTATATAAATCAAACATTTAATGTTTTGTTTCCTTTGTATCACTGGATCCTAAATAGTGCTAACATTTGAATCACTCAATAAATAATACAATAATTTTATAATGATGGTAATTTAAAATGATTTACATATTATTTCATTATCAATGGCATAAACTGAATATTTATGGCACTTAATTAAAATAGTGTCAGGGTAGTTTGGCGTTGAACTATTTGGACAATCAATTCATAGATTACCTTAATGATAATATGATAATTAACAAAAAATTGTTATTTATAAAAGATAACTATTAAGTTAATGTTAATTTAGTTTAACCATTATAAACTTAATATAATTTGCTATAAAATTTAATTATAAACTTAATTCGCAGTGAAATAGAAAAAATTGTGGTAAAAGTGCAGCAAATGTCCGATAGTTGGCGCTAAGAGTCCGACAATTGAGAGGGTTTTGCAAATGATATGAATTGTGTGGAAATATTTAGTGTCACTCTTTCGATGAGATTCTGTATTCAATGAACATATATCTAGTTTGCATAAACTTATTGTTATATTTTTAGACCACAACTGCAAACACTTCATAAAATAATTAATTTTTATCAATGACTAAAAATTTTGATATCAAAGGAAATTAGATTTTCACAAAACCTGTCGCTTATATTGACTACACTGTAAAAACTAGACTATTTCTAAAGGTATAAACACTTATAAGTTATACTTTGAATTTGTGTAGAATTCATATCAGAATTGATGGTAAATTGAAAAACCATTCTAGGAAAGGGTTGAAAATATTTTGCTGATTTAAATGATAGATGTAAAACATGTCAAATACATTTGTGAGCCGTTCAGTGAATGCATTATGAAATAAAGTATTGATAAATTGAAATAAATAAGTCGTTTATAATTAAGCAAAAAAGGTTTTTTATTTGTATATTACATTATTTTGAAGCGAATTTTAATCCTATAAAACATTAGGGCATTTGAAATATACTGAGTATAGAAATCGCTTATAATATTTACTTTTTAATATATTTTACAAATTGATTGAAAAGAAAAAACAGATTTATTTTTTAGTTTAATAAAACAATTATTGTTATTATTTGGTGTTATATTTAATAATTATATTCATATAAATAATACTTTTTAAAAATTTGTAAATTATTAGAAATAAATTAATGTTAATTATAAGGCACTTAAGAAAATATATATCAATTACAATTTGATTTCCAATTTGTTTTACAATTATATTTATATATTTTTTGTATTTATAATAATTTAATAATATTTTTCTATAGAAAATGCCTTATTATGTGTAGAAAATGTTATATAAAAGTTTCATATAATTTGTGAGATTTTTTGTTTTATTAATTAATTAATTAATTTCTTTTAGTCTCTCATTTTCATAGAAATAATATTATTTTTTATTTATACCTTATTTTCACATAATTTAATTAAAATTTATTTATAATTATATTTTCTCTGTCTTTGTTTTTGTAGTCAATATTTACTTTACTTTTTGGATTAAATATTTAATTTCAGACGAAAATCAAATTAATTTTGTTGAATATTTATAATGAGATTAAAAGTGTTTTTGCATTTAATCCAAAAAATTAAGACTCATTCAATTTAATGTCGAAAATTCTATACAAAATACAAAACACGAAAAACATACACTTTTTTGTAATTGTTTTGACACAAGAATTTTCATCAAAATAATTAACACAACAAAAATTCTTGTCATCAGTATTTGGTTTTACAATAGATTTATCAATAATTTATTTATATCTAATAAAACATATTGTTTCACATCTTATATATCGTTAACAAATGAATTGTCAAATAAAACAAATGTTTGAAAAATTAATAATAAAAATTGTGAATATTTGTTGAATGCTATACTAAGTGACCCATCGGTGCGTACGTGAGGTGCGGCTCCTCATTGATGGCCGGCAAGAATGTGGTCATATTTGGTGGGACACCGACGGCACCCAGACTTCGCAGCGGTGGCAATGGAGGCACCGTTTGGTGGTGTAGTTGTTGTTGATATTGATGTGAAGTCGGCTGCAAATTGTGTACATAATTAATATACATATCATATATGAAATGAAAACTGAAGATTAAACAGTGAGCCGTAGGAAATGGGATGCAAAGTATATGTGTATTTCAAGGCAATTGTTTCGTATGATTTGGTGTTGTCATGATTTTTCGCGTAAAATTGCATTCAATGAAAAGCGATTTCGGGTTTTAATTAAAAAAAACAAATAAAAATTCATTTTAATTAACGATTCATTTTTAAAAATAAAATAAAAATTGTCATTAATTTTTTCCATTTAATATTTAAATGAAATATTAATTGAAAAATTATTGGAATTAATTCATTTATTTTTGGACAAATTATTTGCGTTAAAAACTTTTTTGTTAATTAAAACATTAAATTAATTAAATTTAGATTTTATTATAGCTCATGAATTAATCAATAATTTGTTTTATTTCATTAAATATTAGACAATTAGATCTTATTTAGTGATATATTATTTATAAGTGCTGAACATTTTTTAGTGCAAATCTTTCAAATGAATCATTAATCAAGAAAAAATCTATTTATTTTAATAATTAAATAGTAATTAATTGTAATTTCGATTAATAAATAATTAGTGTTTTATGTGTTGTTAACAGACATTAAAGCAAATAAATAGAAATTAGTGTTTGATATCATTGTCCAAAACAATACATACCGACTGAGGCTGTGATAAGTGATGATCGCCAACACGAGGGCCCATATAATTGACATGATTTATGGGGGACTGACTGTTGGACAGACTAATAGTCAAGGGCTGCAGCGATGGCAGCGGCGACGGCGAGACACTGCCCGGACTGACCGCCAACTGTTGATTGTAAGCATTTTTTCTTAAGGCAGACGCGTATTCATCGCTCTGACGATCAATGAAGTAGGTGTTGGTCGTCAGGTCCGGACCCACTGGACTCACTACACATGCAAAACGCAAACATGTCATTAATTATCACCACTTCATTGGCAAACATAGCATATAAAAAAGGTATAAAAAAGAGACAACACTTTTGAAACGAGAAAAAAGTGTTGAAAACTAGCGAAAAGCAAAAGTAGATTTACGCCACCGAAGAAGATGATCGATGGTTTTAATGGTATAGTATAGGTATAAGCGGTGGTGAGCCGGGGATTAAGACTTACCGAGACTCGTGAACCGAGTGGTCGGGTAGTGCTGAGAGGGCGCTATCGCGTCGTCAATCAAATAAGTGCTGATTCCGTGCGAATGTGTGGTCACAACTCCTGACGGACTTATTTCCTATTGATTTAGTGGAAAAGTGTAAAGAATCACATCATTTGATAAGTATAACAGTATAGAAAACTGATCATATATTATATGTGCAGTGTTTTTGTTGCCTAGAGTTCGGGTGTTTTATAAAATGTCTGCAGTTATTGTCCCACTGATTGATTGCAGCAGTTTTTGATGTGTCTATTCTTTTCATCACTGATTCCTCGCATTCAAGACTCAAATATATCACTATTTTTGGGGGGAATCAAGAATTGGGGGCCAGAAGTATGAAGCGATAGTTTAATCAATTTATTTGCGATTTCTTACAATAGACAGGACTATAATGTTTTGTAACACAATATACTCGCTATAAAGTACAGTATGAGTGAAGAGTCTATTGTCAGAACTTATCATTTGATATTTGGTTCAAAACTCGAAATAAATATATATTTTGATTGTATTATTACCGGTATTTAATGGTTATTTGTTGTGATATAAAAAGAATGCAATCATTTAATGACAGGATATATAACAATAAAATATATAAATTTCTATAAATCAAAATCATATTTAAATTTCGCAACAATTCGTGTTCAAAGAGCGCATAAAATAATAGGATATTTGAACTAATTTCCACGTCTTTAATGAATATTAGCTGTAATTATATAATAAAGTAAAAAGTAATTACCATTTCATAGTCTGTATGTCCGGAATAATTATCATGAGTTTGACTCTTGTTCTCGTCGTCTTCGCTAAGAGAGGTCTCATTGTTTTCCTTGTGATAGCCGGTGCTGTTGGAGCTCTGGTACATCTCCATTGTCGTCTTCGAACTGCCTGTTGTCTTACTATCGGTTCCGTCGCTCTCTGTTTGTGTGCAAATATATGCTTAGTTAGAATTGTTTCAATAATTACTGTTTTAAATGTTGTAAATATAAAAATTGTGTTTTATCTTTGAAAAACATCAATAGATATTAGGGTAAAACAAAAAACAGGACTAATGTTTTAAATTGCAAAAAACAAAATAAAATTCTTCGTGTGTTTTGGGAAAGAGAAGAACAGAAGGAAAATAACAAATGAAATACGAGTACAAAACTCATTGAAATTCTTTAACAGCAAATTAAAAATCTATTTGTGTTTCGGAATTCGCAGATAGAAAAGGGAGACAGAGATAGGGTTTTTGGGAAAGAAATTAGTAATAAACACAACGTTTTGAAATAAAAATCATTTAAAATATTTGAATGGAAAACGAAGAAGAAGTAAAGAAGAGGTTTTTTGCAAAATAAGGGAAACAAAATTCTTAAACTGATTTTTATGTGCGAATAAACAGAATATTCATTAGTATTAAAACATTTATAACGGGAAACACAAAGAATGCGAAATCTTAACTCATTTGTCGAATTCATTAATCAAATAGATTTTTTATGGGAGGAAATAACAGAAAGTTGTTGTGTTATTATATATGCATAAAACTCATTGAGAATATACAAGTCATTATTGAATATAACTGATACTTACTTCGGCATAATTTACATAAACGCTCCAAAACTAGTAATGGGTTTCACACATAGATATACACAAATATGTATAGTGAGAGAGTGTGAGAGAGTATGGGAAGGTATTAGAGAGAGATGTGTGAGAATAATGTGAGTGAATGAGAGAATAGGAAGAGGAAGAAAGTGAGAGAAAGAAAGAGAAAAAAGTTTTTATTAGAAAAATGTTTTATAAATTATTATTTTTCAAAGAAAAGAAATGAATGAAAATATTATTAAAAATAACTCGAAGAAAGAAAAATTGAATAAAAACTCGATTCTTAACGCAAATGTCATGTTTAGTTGGGGTTCGGCGGGTATTATACAAAACGGCGTTAGAATAGCATTATTAATGCGATAAGTAATAGCTTTTTAACATTTTTGCTGGAATTCAAGGGGTTTTCAAAATAGATTGAGAGAAAAGTGAACAGTAATTGGATTTTAACTCCAAATTCATAAATGAATGGCTATTAATATAAAGACCGAAAGTTTTCTGGAAAAACTTTCATCAATTATTAAACTTTTAATAAAATCTAAGAAATAATTAATGAATTGAGAAGTTTTAAAAGAATCTGATATTTAAAAAAGTTTATGTAAAGAGTAGTTAATTAATAACGAAAAAGTCTAGCAATTAATTATATATTTACAAACAGAATATTCTTAAGAAAACAATCAGTCAATACATACCCTCTTCGTAGCGCTTTCTCCTACGCTTTCGTACGAAACAAACGACTAATACCTAAACATAATTAATTTATTTGAGATTCACTTTATTATGCAAAGTATTAATCGATTTCTCTCTTTCGACAAATCATTGAATATAAAGACTTACGATATTGAATAGGAGTAGAGAACTGCCCACAACTGATACAATTAATATCAATTTAGGCAAATCGCCGGCCCTTTCGTTCATTATTTTCGATATTATTTTTTCCGTTTCTGTGACCGGAGTTTCTGTTCAATTAAATCGATTCGTTATTTCGATAATCACTTTATTATAAAAACAATTAATTGTCGAAAAACAAACCTTTGAGTGTCTTTGCTTTGACGACATCACTGGTGAAGTCCGACTGACCCAACGAATTGATGGCCTGAACGCCGAATACATATTCGGTGTCTTCGTTCAGACCAGTCATCACTATTTGTGTTGAATTTGTCGGAAACACATCTTTGTATGAAAAGGACGGATCGGAGTTCAATGTGGGTCTATAACGGAGCCTAAAGTCCTGACCCAAACCGCCGTCAAAGCCCGGTATCCACCGGAGCTGTACTGACGACTCGGTTATGTTAATCACTCGCAGAGCGAGCGGTGGATCTGGTTTTGAAGTGCGATTCAATTGTATGGTAATGGCATCAAAGCCCAGATCATTGCGGGCTAAGCACTGGTAGGCGCCGTAGTCCTGGCTCTGGACGTCCAAAATGACGAGAACGCTCTGATAAGTCACTAAATCCAACTGTTGGGTCGTTTCGATCATATATTTAATGTCTTTGTCGACAGTTTCCGACCCTTTCTTCTGTTTGTCGGCCGTATCTCCAGACACAGCGCCCACAGCTTTGGTCATTGTCTGCAATATCTGTCCCTCTCTGGTCCACGTGAACGTCACGTTAGGGGCCGCCTGTGCTCTGCAAATCAGTAGACCATTGGATCCGTTATCGGTGGCAGACTTTGATATTATGGGCGATCTGTCTATTATTGGTTTGTCTGCAAAATTGAAATAATGCAATGAATTACAAATGAAATTAATGTAAATTATTTCAATTTCTTTTTGTAATGAATAAATGAATAACTAGTGTAGACATTATTTACAGAAAAGGCTATTATGAATTAAAATTCACTCAACGACCCAATACTATGAGTACCGATAAATGAGATTCAAAATAACATTATGTATACAATGTTATGATAGACAACAAACTAGAAGTGCATTTCCAAAAAGCAAACACTGAATAAAAGTGTGAATTTCCTCAAACATCATATCAATGAGAGAAAAAGTAATGAAAATAAAGAATAAATTTTATTATTATGGTATGAATAATATAAAGTTTGTATTATTTTATTTTTTTCCCTTCACTTCTAATCTCAGACAACATTTGCCACTATTTTTCTATAGAAATCCCAAGAATTTATTCTTTGCTAAACTTTACGACAACAGAGAATAATAACAAAAAACTCTTTTTATCACTTATTTTATCGCATGTATAGAGAAAAAGGCCGTAAAATATTCTCCACATTAGGAACGGAACATAAAAAATAGGAATTTTATGAATAGAAATCTCGTAAAAAAACTTTGCAGAAACAATAGCCGCTAAATGTGTTGAAAGATTAACACATATTCTGTGAAAATGTTTATTAAGTTAGATATAAATTAGGAAATAATAGAGTAAACACTTACGCAACACAAGTAATGTGGCGATCGCTGTGTCGCCATCGCCCACACCATTGTTGGCCACGCACTCAAACTGCTGGCCCGAGTCCTCTAAACTCGTGTTGTAGATAACGAGAGTGCCCTTCAATACGGTTCCCGTCTGTCCGCTGAGTCCGGAGCTGTCAATCGTGTCGACTGTTGTCCGCATTCGCATCGAATCGATCTCTTGTGTGATGAGAGCGGTGTCGGACTCATTGCGGACTTTGCGCCGCCACGTGATAGTCGTGTCGGTGGTCGGGTTGGCGTCGACTGTGCACTCGAGGTAGGCGTTGGACCACTCGTCCACCATCACGAGGTCGCTTACTTTGAGTATCTGTGCCGAGTCTGAGGGGAATAATGGCAATAGTTTGCGATTAAAACTCCCAACTAATGGTTAATTATAGTGAAGGGTTAAAAGAAAGTGTATGTGAAAAGTAATAGTGAATTATGGCATACAGTGAACGTTGATCTTAATGGCCGTTTCGCTGAATCCCAAATCGTTTTGAGCAAAAAGTTTGTAAACTCCGGAATCACTTCTCAGCGCTTGACTAATGTTAAGAACGGGTCCTTCGGTCTGGAGACGAGTCGAGTCAATGGGAGCGCCAGTAGTGGTGTCACCGGTAGAGCCAGTGTCCGGCTGTCGCGACCACTTGTACTGAATATGTGAGGGATTTCCTCTGGCCGTGAGGTTTATCAAAGAGGACTGGCCTTCGGTTATATCGAATTGAGTCAACGGAGAGGTTAGGAATTCAGGGGCGACTGCAGAGTGTCATAACAAACAAGAAAATTGTGTTCACTATTAGTATAATTGCATTTCAAATAATATTATTGAATCAAATAAAAGAGAATTTTGGTGTAAATTATGTAAAATACATAATATTTTTGACACAAAAAAATATTTGTTCAATAATTTGAGCAAATGATTGAATTTGCATTAAATTTCTCGACACAATAAGTGGGAGAATATATTCCGCAGAAAATTGAATCAAACAATACTCACATTGAATGCTAAGAGTTGTCGCGTCGTGTACTGACTGCTGGAGAACACGATTCGTGGCTATAATTCAAAAACACAGCAAAAAAATATACGTTAAAAAAGAAGGAGAAGTGGAAGAAGAAGAAAGAGTAGAAAAGAGAAGAGAAAATTTTATTCATTAAATGCTTAGAATTAAATTTAACGTAAATCTAATTAATCGGGCATTTCTGTAGTCAGTTGTAGTCAAACAGCAAATCAATGGCAGAAATATTGGGCAATAAATAGTGGACACAAACCTTGACACGTGAGGACAGCGCCGTCGTCATCGCTGGTCACGTTTAGCCGCAATATATTTCGAGTAGTCTTTCCTCCGTAGAGGCCGTCAATGATCCCAAGGACTACAGGTAACTCCTCCTTCGGTAGGGAGGTGGTGCACTGGTGGCTAAGGCCCAATCTCGACGGGCAGAGCGTGTGGTAAAGGTGAACTGAGGGCCTAAACCCGAGAAAACCCGAGTAGAAATTGTATACGCCAGACGGCGGAACTGATGGCATACAGAATCAGTATTTTTAATACATTATTAAAACACATTCAATGGGATGTAAAGACAGTTAATGGACATACAGTGAACAGTGAGCTGAACGGTGGCCACCAATGGAACAGTTGTGGCCGAATTGCTCGCTTCGCACCGATATTGAGCCCCATTATCACTGTCTTTGGTTATAATCGCTGATTTGAAACAAAAAACAAAGTTAATGCAAAGTCGCTATTAAAGTGATAGAATTGTAAATCATTTTTTGTATTCAAATACAAACCAATTTCGTTGGAGACAACGTTGCCATTAGTGGTCACTTGAGTCGCTTGAGTGACTTCGGTGTCGCCCTTAAACCACTTGAGAGTGCAGAGAGGGTTACCGCCGTTGCAGACACAGGTGAGCCGCTGTAGAGCGCCGGCACGTATTGAGTTGCCTTCAGTGTAACCAAATATATTGGGCGGATCGGGAGGATAGAGAATACTGAGCACTGATGTCTCCACTATAGTCTCGCCCAACGCCTGATTAATGGCATAACACGACAACATTTTCATATTCCTGTCCTGAGGGGTGACCACAACCGTAACGTTAGCCGAACTGATCCAACCGCCGGCCGGATCGGCGACAATGGTGTTGGTGGCGGTGACGGGTCGGCCGTCAACCACCCAACTCAGCTCTGATGGAGGATTACTGCGTTCAGTACGACAGGTCATGGTTACGGTGTCGCCCGCTTTGGCCTCTTTGGTGCCGTTGATGTAGACCTTTGCGGGCGCGAAGTGCACCTGCAGTTTGATCTCCGACACCATCGGTGTCTGAGTGATGGTCGAAGAGGCGACGCATCGGTAGACGGCGTTGTTGTCGGACGCGTCGACCACAAAGGTGTGAGAATTGGCCGACTGTTTGTTGGCAGTGGTTGTGAACGAGAAGTCCACCTCTTCGTCGTTCTTATACCAAACCAATTGTGCCAAAGGATTGCCACCAATTGATTTGCAGACCAGCGTTAGTGTATCACCCATTCGCACGGTCTCGCCCTCCGTATAGCCCGTGATTTCTGGCGGACCTGTTGTATGAATAATTGCTCGTCAATAATGGGATTCAATAATATTTACTCAAGTGTTTAACTGATATAAGAATTTGATTTAAAGTTTAACACAATTTATAATTAACTATAAAATTGATGTAAAAATAAATGTTAAATGTATTGAAAAAAGTAAAAGATGTAATAGAAGTGATAAGTAGTGATCATTAATACCGGGCGGATATAAAACAGATAATGTGAGCGAATGTCTGAGAGGCGCTGATAAGGCAGTGTGAATGGCTTCGCACGTATACATCACACCATTATCTTCGGCGTGAGGTCTGACTGTAATGGTCGACACCGACACTGAGATGGAGTCCGATGAGTGATGACCGCCGGTCGATAACTCGTTGTCCATAGAACCGGCCGGTATTGTACGCACAGTCACGTTGTCTGCATATGTTAGCAATAATTATGTTTATTGTCGTAGAAATTAAAATCAATTATCACTTCAAACTTCATACCAGTTCTCAATTCAATATTCTTGCGAAACCATTTGATTTGTGCGGACGGTTTGCCTCCAGTGACCACACACTCCAAGTCCATTGTCTGTCCATCTTTCACCTCAAACTGAGTCTGGTTTGAGTGTCCGGTGATTTCAATGGACGTCGGAGGGACTGAATTGACACAAATAATCACAATTTGTTATACATTTTAAACTTAATAATAATAAAAGTAATAATAATATTTTCAAAATATACTTTAAAATAAGTAACAAAGTGGAAAATCTTTTCTAAAGGTTATATATTTTGATCAGCAGTTATGGCAATTGACACCAAATATAAAAACCCTGGTGATTCCCGGCCTAATACTGATATTTTCAGTGATCATTACTTTAAAGTGATATTTATTTTAAAAGTGTATTTATGTTTAAACTGTTATAAAAATGGTTCAGTTCTTCAGTTCTGGAAACGAAAATAGCGTTTCGTTTAATGGATAGTATAAGTGATATAAAAAATATTTTGAAAACTTTTTTAACAAAAAATATTTTTTTGTTTAGTTTTGCGTTCAAAGAGAATACATTCTCTTTGAGTGAATTTATAACAAAAACAACACAACAAAAGTTATTTATTTTTTCTTATATATTATTTCTAACCATTAGATCAGATGATAATAAATATTTGTCTTTAGTTTACAACTTATGAAAAGTCAGGAGAAAAAACTTTTAGACCACAAAAACTTCATTCAATACTTGAATTTAATAATAAAGTACACAAAAAAGAGACAAATTTTTATCAGTGAATAGAAAATATTTTATATAATTATTTCACTACATTTAACAACAGAACTAACGATACATATATGCAATGTATTTATGGACAAAAAATGTTTGAAAATTCACTTTAACTCATAAAAACTCAAATGCTTTAATCCTTTTAAAAGTTTTTTGATAATTTATATTCAAAAATGAGATCAAAAGTCAAATATATTTCGAAAAATATTAATAATTTATAATAAGATTAAAAACAGAGGGAAAAAGAAAGAAAGTCTTTTTGTTCAAAAATTATTCAAAATATTTGTTAAAAATAGAAATTTTAAGTCAATTATGAATCGAAAGACGAAAAAGAGGATCAAAATAAATGTTTGAAAACTCACTCAAAACTGTCAGTTTGGTTGTGGCTCTTATCGGTTGATTACCACCAGCTCCGGGTCCGACCTGTGTGTCCAATAGTAACGTACGAACAGATTATTATATGAGATAATTATATACTAATCGACAAAAGAGATTAAAACTTTTGTTTCGTTCTCTAATATCTAATGATTGTCTGATTCTAATCGCAATACAAGTTTCGCAAAAACAAATCTCATATCAAATACTTATTAAATAACTTATAATTAAGTCTGCGTTCATTGAAGCGCACAATTAATAATTAGGTTCACTATAACGAGAGATCGTATTAATGTCTATGAATCCAAGGACTCGTATATCACTAATTAAAAAATTATAAAACCCATTGAGATTACAACAAAGACTAAATATATTTATATACAATATAAGAATGTCAGCCAAACTCATGTGAATGTCTGGCCTATGGTTTTGAAAGAGATATTAGTTTTATTGAAATTTTTCTCAATTGATTGCTTTCAAAGTGTTGACAACAAAATATTCTTATCATTTGTTCAGTTATTATATAATATTAGAGTTTCGGCACAAGAATCGGAAATTGAGTTTTTCTTATAATACAGAAAGTGTTTGTATATAAGTGGAGAAGAAGTGGACAGACAGGCGAGAGAGGTATGAGTGCGACAACTAGTCTACTATAATAAAGTTCATTAATCATTGTTAGCAATGATAGCTCTCTTCATAACATCATTAATACATAAAAATAGTTGACATTCTTTGGCTTCAATAACAAAAGCTCATTGAGTCTCAAAAACTATATCATAATTTGCTTATTATTAAAACCTTAACTTATGTTTGAAAAAGTTTTCGCCACAACAACCACTTTATTAAGAAATTCTTGTGCTTTACTCCTATCCCTGTATTCATGATAATTAAAATTGTTTTTAATTTATGTAAATTATTAATTGAATTTACTAAATGGTAATTACTTAAAATTATTTCTTCGACGCTTACTATAAAAATTTTAATAAATATAAAATTGCGCAAAATCTCAGGTTTATAAACAAAAACAAAACTTTATTAAATCATATGTAATACTAAAAATATATTACCATGAAAGAAAATGAAAATACTAAACCCGAAGTATATGAGACATTAAATAAACATTTTGTAACACAGTATTGATAGATCATTGACGGGTACAGACCTGGCACTGGTATTCTCCTCCGTCTTCACTCTTGGCTTTAGATATCCGTAAATTATGTGTTCCTGTGTTGGCGTCGCCTGTCATCGAATATCTGGCAATAAATGGCAATATTTTATATGAAAAAGCGATTATTATTATTGAATTTGTGTATAAAAATCTATTCTCATATATAATATACTCCAAGAATACGGTATACTTTTATGTATACTGTATTTTAGTATATTATTCGTATATTATATGCAACGAAATGATTGATGTGTCTATGAATTAAATATTTGTTGCAATAAAGAGATTAACTTTCATTCCTTGAATACAATTTCTCATTAATTATTAAATATAAAACAGAAAACTCTATTACATAAGGATTTATGTAAAAATAGATGTATTAATACATAAAATAAAAAATTTAAAACAATAGTAAATAGCTTTTAAGATAATTAATTTAAATAATTAATAATCGCATACCTTTCATATCCAGGAATACTTCTATCAAAACCTGTAAAAATACAAATAAAAATTAAAAACAAATTAAATGTTTATCAACATGAATTTACAGTGTCTATTAAATAACAATATTTATATGTAATTGTACTGTAATTGTGTTGTAATTGAAAGACTCATTACACGCCAAAACCATTTATTTATAAAAATACATAAGAATTTAGTTTTTAAAAACTGCAGAAATGATTAATTGTACGCAAATTTATCGTCTTTTCCGACACATTATACGTTATATAACGAGAAATATTTAGTGAGAATTCTCTCTTCCATTCACTGAATAATAACACATGGATTTCGTTTCTCATTATATAATTACGTGTGAAAATAAAAATGTTTTATTTTTACAAAAATATATATATTTTAATCCATTTTTCAAAAGTTATCTCAAACGCATCCAAGCGTTCACATAATTATATGCCTTTCTTCTACTGAAACACAAACACACAAATTGACTCATTTTACTCTTCCATGTATTCGTCGACCGATTCTTTATATTCGCAGAATATTCTTATGCTATGAAAAACGTAAACGAGATATATATATATGTATGAATGAGAGCACAATTATGTAGTGTTTGCATAGCTCTGAAAGTCGTTTGTTTGGGTCCATAAGAATCTGCCGGAAATAGTGAGACATTGACTCGAATGGAGAGAATGGAGAAAAAGTATTTCTCGTATTTGTTATACGGATTGAAGTCATTATTCTTATTCAATGTATTTGTGCCACAAATCTATCATTTTCTATAAACACTCTATTCTTTTGCCTTAGATTCAGTTGTCTTCACATATATTTATAGTGAGTACGAGAAAGAGAGAGAGAGAGAGAGAGAGAGAGAGAGAGAGAGGCTATATTGTATATAAACAGCAAATGTGTTGTCATTTCTGTATATCAGTTGCCATTTCCGGTGCACTCTTTACACAACATTAGTTCCACTGTAACGACAATTATCTCAACCCTATTATGATAATCAACCGATACTTTTGCGATCAAAACTTTTTTTTATGTATTTTATAGAATATTCTGGCGAATCATTTGTATTCAAGTTTGTACTCAAATTTCCATTTGTAACGAATATCTCAAAACTATTATTAATTCAATTGAGTTTTTTTTCAAACCAAAGAATTCATTCATTTTTTGTGACATGAATTTAAAATCAATACAAAAGATGACAAAATATATACATTTAAAATGCGTTTAAAAATGGCATGTATTCAGAAAATTATTATATAAATTCAGTCCATAATAAGTGCTAAAAAGCAAATGAAGTCATAAATAAATTCACTAAAATTTCACAATCGCTTTAAGGCATTGTAAATACATATATACTGTCATAAATATATTTATTTATGTCTAGATTTAATTGAGATGAAAAGTTAGCTACTTTCTTTAACTACACTTATAATTTTCATTTTCTCCTTTCTCTCACCTTTACTCTCCGTCTCAATCATATACAAAAGCTCCCGTAGTATTGGAGACGAATACACAATGCATACGTATATATAGTGCTAAATATATATAATATTCTTGAATTGCAAATATTTCGTTGAGAAAAATTTGGGGAAAAAAATAATCAAATTTAATATGAAAAATGATGCGAAAAAATGTTCAAAAACTAAATTCAATTTACAATTCTCTGCGCTTTCCAGTGATTCTCAATCTAAACATAAGATAAAAATTATTATTATTTTACTTTTTTTTCTCTCCAATAGTTATATATCTCGTGAGTTATATTTCATGAATTTTTATTTGAAATTATTTATAAATAAAACATAACAAATCATTTATAAAACATAATATAATAGATAATGATCATAAAATAGAGAATATATTTGTACAAAATGAATACAAATAACAGTATATTAACTAAATATTAACATATTTCCAATGCAAGAACTTTTTGTATAAATAGATAATTATTGAATAATATTGTAAATCTACAGTATTTATATAAATAAATACAGATCTAAATTAACTCTACTTTTCAATCGATGAAAGAAATTGATGTGAATATTAAAAGTAAAAGAGGAAAGAGAGTGGAAATGAGAGGCAGAGTTAGTATATGTGAAGCTGTGGTAGTATTGGAGACGAATACACAATGCATACGTATATATAGTGCTAAATATATAAATTTATAATATTCTTGAATTGCAAATATTTCGTTGAGAAAAATTTGGGGAAAAAAATAATCAAATTTAATATGAAAAATGATGCGAAAAAATGTTCAAAACTAAATTCAATTTACAATTCTCTGCGCTTTCCAGTGATTCTCAATCTAAACATAAGATAAAAATTATTATTATTTTACTTTTTTCTCTCCAATAGTTGTATATCTTGTGAGTTATATTTCATGAATTTTTATTTGAAATTATTTATAAATAAAACATAACAAATCATTTATAAAACATAATATAATAGATAATCATCATAAAATAGAGAATATATTTGTACAAAATGAATACAAATAACAGTATATTAACTAAATATTAACATATTTCCAATGCAAGAACTTTTTGTATAAATAGATAATTATTGAATAATATTGTAAATCGTTGTTTAAAAAAATTGCTTAACATTTTCCCATTACTAATCCTTTTAAAACATTTTCCAACCATTTTTTGGCCGAAACTTCAATTTTATGCTAATTTATTCGCTTCACAAGAAGTCAAAGCCATATATAAAAGGGAATGAAAAATAGTGGAAAATCATTCACTTTTTGTAAATGCATTTTTTCCACTACAGAATTAATGGCACAAAATTTTAGGCAAAAACTAATTATTTTAAGCGTTTTGGCACAAAATATAATCATTAATTTATTTGTTTAACTGTCGCATAGATTTTTCATTTACTGGTTAAGAGCCGCGATGTGATGGTCCCTACGATCTCTCTCTCTCTCTCTCTCTCTCTCTCTCTCTCGTTCACTCACTCACTCTTACCCTCATCTAAAGTAAATGAATAGTAATTTTTCTGATGTGAAAAACACTATTTTTCACTCATCTCTGTAATAAAATCACAGAAATTAATTCATATATAAATTTTTAGAAAAATGTTACATTAACTACAAACATCTCTCT
>CAJPIZ010001089.1:0-18588 GCA_905368565.1 Medioppia subpectinata | reverse complement strand
CAAGGCTTGTGGTTTGCCTGTTGTTAATCATATGGATCCGCAATTTTTCAAAGTACTAAACATTTGAACCAATTTGAATGAAAATGATGAGTATAACAAAACAATTGTTATCATGATCTCTCTCCCTCTCTCTCTCTCTCCTCCATTATCGCCAAAATAAATAAATTAAAAATTGATTTGTCATTTGTCATATGCGACACACTCTATGACATCCCATATTTTGTTAGTATTATTTATCAGTTAACTAACGGTTATATCAAAAATATTCTGTATTCATAACTTGAAACTTGGACATTTTCTTAACTTTACTACTAAAAGTTATTTATATTTTAAATAACAACTAAAATTATTTATAAATTTACATTTTTATTATAAAATAATATCGCAATAAAAGTATTAATTATACATAATATATAAATACAGAGTATATTTGTATCGGTAATTAACGGACTTCTTTCAGTATGAAATAGCGTTCCCTATATTTACGTTTTGGTTGTTCCGTATCGGCGGGCCCTTCGGTGGCCGTATCGGTGGCCCCGGGTTTGCCTTTCGCCACCACTGATGCTGTTTTCATGTCCGACACTCTGCTCTTCACGGGTTGAGCGCCGCTTTTTCCGCCACCTCTACCCCCACTTTCGTCACCCAATTTGGGATTATAGCTGTTGTGTAGCCGTCGGTCAAAGAGTCGGCTCTCGCCCGATGAGGACTCGTCGTCGGCGTCGGACCAGTCGCTCGACTCGTGGCCGTCGACAGCCATCAGCGCCGCCGAGTGATGGACACAGACGTGATCTCTGGGCTGATTATCGACACACTCTTCGCACCACTTCCTGCCCGATGTGGCGGCAAAACGAGGCGATGGTTTCGGCGACTTTGGCATCGGTTCTGAGTTTTGGCCACAGATTTAATAGATTAACAAATCATATGATTATTAATTGTTAGACATGTATAGCGTTTTACTTAAAGTATTGGCCAATTGCACGCCTGGGCCCGAGTCTTCGGTATTGTAATCGGTTGTCACCGGACTTACGAAGAACTTCTTCTCCTCCTTCCTCTCACTGACTATGGGTTTGCGTTCGGATCGGTTTGACACCCGTTTGGCAGTCACTTCACGTTTTAGCTCCTGATATAAGCCAAGGAACGGCACTTCGAGCCAACCGTCGCCCGGCTGTCGGGGATCGCCGGTCACACGTATGGCCGACTCGAGCGACGACTTCCAGTACTGAAACATTACGAGCGTTACGATATGGACGACGGCTATCACTATCCATAGACTGGTGCCGGCGTTCAGCCGATTGGTGATAAAGTCGCGGAACTTGTGGGCGCACCCGATCTCGTTGATGGTGTCATGATTGGCCAGATCTCCCAACATTTCGTTACGGCAAACGGCCAGCGATGGGGACAGACAGCAACTGAATGGCACCGCATTAGGCTTTACGGTCCCATTCCAACGGATTTTATACCAGTCCTCGTAACCCCTGGCGCCGCAACACTTGTACTCAAATTGAATTTCGTTCAGCTCTCGCCGGTCCGACACTTGCCTCTCGTAGGTTTGCATTTTGCTATTCATTCCCGACTCAAACCCAGTGAAGACATAGCTTACAAATATCTGGGAGTATATGATAACCGCCGGCAATACGAAGAGCGCTGAAAACACATAGAGATTGTAAACACATCCCAGATATCGCTTCTTCACCAGTTTTTTCACACTTTCAGTGGATCTATAAATGAAAGTGAATTGTGTTTTATTGTGAAAATAATTATCAGATTTTGAGAGAGAGAGAGAGAGAGAGAGAGAGAGAGAGAGAGAGAGAGAGAGAGAGAGAGAGANNNGAGAGAGAGAGAGAGAGAGAGAGAGAGAGAGAGAGAGAGAGAGAGACTACAAACCTGGATATATTGAGGAAATAAGAAAGAAACAGCTGTTGGAAACCGATGCACAACGAGATGACCAAAAATGTTATACTAAACCATCTGAAGGACAGGCCCTCCAAGAGGTGAGATTTGGCGTTGAAATAGAAGTAATAGTAAAGAGATATCCCGAAGATTGCCGTCGCTATGAGTGTGGCCAAGAGGTTCGTCACAAGCATTCCCATCAACAATACCTTTCGCCTCCTTTTGGTCAGATTATAGATCAAAACTCTGCCCATTGTTTGGATGTGTCGATCAGTCCTTTGGATCAAATTATTGTGATTCAAAATTGAGTCTTTATTTTGTTTGCAGTGTTTTTGCAATAATAAAGTAATAATAAAAACCGTTATTAAAACAAAACCAATAGACTATTTTGCATTACATTTATAACAATTAATACTCACGTTAATTACATTTTTGTATTACAATCAAACATTTGCATTATTTTATGCCAAACAATTAAATTAAAAATAATAGTATGTCTTAAGCTTTTCAATCAATAATTTATAGCAATGAAAAACACACATTGATTTGAAATAAACTCTTTCTTTTAATTAAAACATTAATTATAAATTGAATTTATATTTATTGAACATTTATTACAGTAATTGTCAGCATTTTATAGTTTATTACAACTTTATGGACAACATTCAACACATTATACAGTATTAAAACCATAATCAAACATTTAATAGGGGATGGGAATGGCCTCGACGGCAATACTCTCAACACCCTTGGAGTTGACACCACGTTCAATCTGGAAGTAACCATGGTCACCCCAGGAGGCGCCCCAACTGTTCTTCACGATCCAGTATTTCTTACCAGTCTTGGCGTCTTTGCCGTAACCGACGATCAGCACCGCGTGGTTCACCTCAATGAAGGGGTTGTACTCTCCGTTGATGTCGTGTTTCACTTCAGTCGGTGTGTATATACCGGAGCCGTACGACACAAAGTCGTCAAACATGCCGTACTTGAATGATATGGCCAGCGGTCCGTCTCTAACCAACGAGATCCGCATCAGCTCTTCATTACAGCCGCCGTAATAACCGCCGACATAGCCATAAGAGGCGGCATATATACGCTCAGCTCCCGCTGGGGTCGAGCACTTGGTGTCCGAGCCCTTGTATGGGTTGTTTTTCTCCAAAGTAACGCCATAGTCCTGCGCGTATTTACCCTAATAATTGGTTTTGTATAGAAGTTTGATGTGAATTAACTCAAATTATAGTGTTATTAAATAAACTTACCGCAACCAAATAGGGGAAACCACCGGCGCAACCTTGGTTGTACAACGAACAACTGACCACATCCTGTTCGGACAGGTCGATGGACTCGGTGTTGTTAGTCGCCAGTTTCAGTCGGCCCTCAATCATACCCAACGCACCGAAGGCGTAACAACTGCCACAACCACCTGGTATAATGTTTCAATTGTATTATTTGTTTAGTTTTTAATTGATTAAATGTTGTGATTTGTGCTAATAAATACCTTGATCCTTAACGGATGTCACGTAACTGACCCCGCTGACATTTCGCCAGTCAAAACTCTCGGGAAGTGCGTCGGCCTGTGCCTGTACTTCGGGTGTGACGGGTGCTGGCGATGGGTAACTATGATATAACCATGTTAAGTATTAAATGTTAATATTAAAAGTTATATTCATGTAAAAATAATAATAAATAGTGGACTCACTTGAAGATTCTAGAGTTGGGTCCGCCGTGCATGTGATGCATGTATTTCAGTGACTTTCCCTCAAACTGTGGGTAGTGTTTGGCGGTCCACGAGCTCTGAACGGCGTTAATTTTATCGACGACATCGGGGTTTTGCGTGAAGACACCGGCGCTGAACGCTTCCACGTCATCGATGGTGTGTGTCTTGACGGCGTGCGGACCGGTCAGCCGTTGGCCCGAATAACAGGCCCAGTTGTGGCCGAGCGCGTCGTGAGACCAACCGCCCGGTCCCTGACGTGTGGTTCGGTTGCATATCGAGGTCACAACATTTCCCTTTTGGGTGTAGTCCGAGAAGGAGTAGTACTTTCGGTTATGAATGATAACCTCAAAGCCCTGGTTGTAGACCAGTGTCCACGTGCCTGTGCAAATGATCGTGAACAATTTGTTATTATAAGTTTACTAGATGTTTGGTTAGTAATAATTGAACTAGATTGTCTAACCATTGTGTCCAAACTCATCGGTGGCGATATTGGGATAAAGGAGAGTGACTTTGAATTTATTGGCCACTTTGAAGCCAACCTTCGGGTCGCAAACCTCTGTCCTTTCGGCGGTTCGGGCGGACTCTGAGAACTCCCAAACGCCGCGAATCTCTTCGTACGAACAGTTGACGGGTGTGTCGGCCGTGAGTTCGCCCACACATACGACGGCCACCAATAGGGCCACCAAACAGTGATTTGTCTTCAACATAGTTTGTTTCACTTTGTTGTCACACAATTGAATGCCAAATACAGTGCTCTTTATATATGCATTGATCGTTGAAATGAGATTAACTCATTGGGAGACCCATTGAAGTGTTCGGTGTGTTAGAAGACAATCACATCATATCTTGCTTTCAATAGTCTATATTGAAAAAACATATTTCAAAGTCAAACATATAAATTGTGAAACAATTATTATTAAATTAAAAAGCACAAATACTTTTCTCGAACAATAGTCCATGATAAAATGTGCTCTAATGTGTTGTACCCTGATAATACTCTCAAATTCTATTGTTATGATTTATAATGATTATTATTACCTAAAATTATTTATAAGTTTTAGCTATCATTGGAATAATCACTTTTCTGAGAATGTTATTTTACTGTAATTAATGCTCTTTGTTGTATCAATTAATTGTTTATTAAATCAATCGATGTAAACGTATACTTAAGTGTTTAAGATATTGATATTTAATTATGTTAATATCTTAATGTATAAGAAATTACCCCATAGTTAGTCGATACTAATATTAGATAAACGTTATAATAAATGCATATTTAGGCACTTTAAGTGTGAGTATTTAGTCAATCATTAAATCCTATGTTAATCCTTTTATCCCATAACATTATAATGTTAATTTAGTATTTTATGTATAACAAGCAACCATGTTTACATATAAACAATTAATTATACGTGAAATATCTTTATAAAAACTATTAGTGAATATACATGAATGTATTGTAATATCCATTATTATCACAGATAATTTATCAGGTTAATTTATAATAATAATTATTATTAAACAAATACTCAATTGTCAATGATAAAAATGCAATAATTTATTACTTGACCCTGAACTTAAATATAATTTATATTATAAACGCAGTACTGATAAATTTATTTATTTAGTAAGTTTAATACTGTGTTGAAAATTAAAATCTAGATATTTTTATTAGGAATAGGCGTGGCTTCGACGGCAATACTTTCAATATTGGCCTCATTATTGCCGCGACTGATCAGGAAATAGCCCTTAAGACCCCAACCGGCGCCCCAACTATTCTTAACGATCCAATACTTCTGACCGGTCTTGTCATCGGTTCCGTAGCCGACAATCGTCACCACGTGGTTAGTGATGGCGAACGGATCAAACTCGGCGTTAGAGTCCGATAGACTGACTTTTGTGTGTTTATAAATGCCACCTTGGTAGCCACTAAAATCGCCGTACACCTCAAACGACACGGCTAGTGGTCCGTTATTGACCAGGGCCAATCGCATCAGCTCCTCATTGCAGGCGCCGTAATAGCCGCCCACGTAGTGGTACTCAGCCGTGTAATAGCGCTCAGCCGTGGCTTTGGTCGCGCACTTGTCGTTGCGTCCGGTGTAGGGGACAGTCGACTCCAGAGTCAGACCAAAATCTTGTCCATATCTGCCCTGTAATATTTACAGTAATATATTGTGAGAATGTGCCATGGTCACACGCAAATTAAGCAATTCACTACTTACGGCAATTAGATAAGGGAACCCACCATCACACTTTTGCGAATAGGCTGAACAACTGACCACATCCTGTTCCGAGAGGTCCACCGCTTCGGTGTTGTTGGTCAGCACTCGGAGTCGGCCCTCAATCATACCGATGGCACCGAATGCGTAACAACTGCCACAACCGCCTGGAAATGAGATATATATTACAGTAATTGTTTAATTAATTTTTTAAAATTTAGTAATTACCCTGATTTCTAACATCAGACACAAAGTTAACGCCGTTAACGTCTCTCCAATCGAAATGGTCGGGCAATTGTGCGGCCAATCGGCTCACTTCGGGTGTCACCGGCGCTGGCGATGGAGGGCTTTGGGAAATAAGCGCAATGTTTTAGTATTAAAGTTCAAAACAGTATATGTGAACAAAATTAATAATAAATTTACAAATAATACAAACCTTAATATCCGTGATTTGGGTCCGCCTGACATGAGATACATGTCTGTGCGAGACATGCCCTCAAACTGCGGGTAATGTCTTGCGGTCCACGACTTTTGAATTGCATTAATCTTTTGAATGGCGTCCGGGCTTTGAGTGAAGACACCGTCTAATTGTTTGGCAGTCCTATCGATGTGTGTATTGGGTGTGCGATCGCCGGTAACCCTCTCCCCTGTATAACAGGCCCAGTTGTGACCCAACACGTCGTGCGACCATCCGGGACTCGTTTGGTGACAATAACTCGTCACAACTGATCCCTTTTGAGTGTAGTTTGAAAACGCAAAGTATTTCCTATTATTAACGATCACTTCAAAGCCCTGGTTATAGATTAGAGTCCATGTGCCTAAACGTGGGGAAAATAGTTTATGGTCAATTGCAGATGGTTATTTGTTACTAGACTGGCTTTAGTATAGTTTGCAACTTTAATCGCGTTTTACTTATAGTTAATTTAGAATTGTTGGTTAATGCATAACTTAACTTATAACAGCATAATCTTAATGATACCACTTTATAATTAAACTTCATTAACATAATTACAACTTAACATTAGTTAAAACTCAATAATGCATACCTTTATTGCCAAACTGGTCGACAGCGGTGTTTGGATATTGCAATTCAACCCTAACTTTATTGACCAGATGTTGAGATCCGTCACACTTCTCCGACCGGTCGGCCGTCCGCTCGGACTCCGAGAAGACCCAAACGCCACGGATTTGCTCATACCTACAGTCGGCCGGTGTGTCGGCGCCCACTCTATAGGCGCACACCAGTAATACCAGAGCCCACAAGTGGTTTATTGTCAGCATATTTCCAATTGATTGTTATAAATAAACTGAAAAAAGATTGATTCATACCTTTATATACTTTGACTTTGCACACAGTCTGTGGCTTTGCATTGCATTGATAGTGGCTTTGCATTAGAATACTTAAAAGTCATTATCAAATACAGTACTCATGACTTTATTAACAATAAACTATTTCTTGAAGAAATAGAAATTATGTTCAATAATAACCATTGTTTGATAACAATTACAATAAATTACAATTACAATCAGGAGATCCCAAAAGGTAGACTTTGTCTATATGCTCCCATAGACAATAAATACATTACAGTTTACCCTCATTTACCCGCACTGGGAAACTTTTATTAAAATTGTAATTAAACCTATCAAGTTCAGCAGTGTACATGGAAATTACTAATTGCAATCTAAGATAATTGAACTTGCTTATAAGTGTACATTTGCAAGAGAGAGAGAGAGAGAGAGAGAGAGAGAGAGAGAGAGATTTAATAAAAACTACTCTATTAATATTTTCATTTAATAATAATTTTATTTTTCGGAAACAAATAGTTATCACAAAAGTATTAAATATTGTACTAAATAATATGATACAGTATATAGATTTATTCATTTCATTTCAATTGTATTAGTTATCGATATTATAAATGTGTCGCCTATTGTTTGAGTAAATATTAAAAACGAGTTAATATTTGTAAATTTGTCAATAACTGAATAATAATCATAAAATTGTTTCACTACAAAACCCTCTAATAAGGTATAGGTATGGCTTGGACGGCTATGGTCTCGATATTGCACTCATTATTACCGCGACTGATGCGAAAGTAGCCGCTCTCTCCCCAACCGGCGCCCCAACTATTCTTAACGATCCAATACTTCTGACCGTTTTCCACGCCATAGCCGACGGCCAGCACCGCGTGGTTAGTTATCTCAAACGGATCAAATCGCAGCCCATTATGGGTGACACCCGTGTGCTTATAGATACCGCTGGCGTACGACATGAAGTCGTCGTACACTTCAAACGAGACGGAAAGGGGGCCCCTCTTCACCAAAGACAAACGCATCAGCTCCTCATTACAGGCCCCGTAATAGCCGCCCACGTAGTCGTACTGAGCCGTGTAGTGGCGGAGACACCTCTTCTCCTCACACCTGCCGTTAGTGCCCACATATGGATAGCACGACTCGTCCACTAAACCGAAATCCTGGCCGTATTTGCCCTGAAAATTATGTGTGTTTTAGTTAAGCATAAGTAATTTGTTTTGGTATTTCTATTGCATGTAATTACGGCTATAAGGTATGGAAAGCCACCGTCACATCCCTGTGCGTACTCCGAACAACTGACCACATCCTGTGGCGATAGTATCTCCTGTACGGTGTTATTAGTGGCCACTCGGAGTCGGGCCTCAATCATACCCACCGACGAGAAGGCGTAACACGAACCGCACGATCCTATTTATAGCAATTATTATACATGTATGGTATATACGGTTGATTACCATCGGTGTTAATCACTGATTAGTGGTTTTAATTGAACTAACCCTGGTTACGAACGGGTGACACGTAATTAACCCCGCTCACATTGCGCCAGTCAAAATGGTCGGGAAGTTGGGCGGCCTGTCGACGTATTTCAGCGGTTACAGGCGCTGGTGATGGAGGGCTGACAGAGTGTCATAAATATTTATTAAATATAATATTTATGATTAAAATGATATCAACAAATTGTAAACAAAATAAACCTTATAATTCGCGATTTGGATCCGCCTTTCATGTTATGAATGTCTTTCATGAACTTTCCGTCCAAACGCGGGTAATGTTTGGCCGTCCATAGGGTTTGCATTGTATTCATCTCTTGTATAGCCAACTGGTTTTGCCAGAATATACCCAACGGTGCCCTCAGTTTGCGAGTGTATGTCTTGGGCTCCTGACTTCCGCTAACCCTCTGTCCCTTAAAACAGGCCCAGTTGTGGCCCAACACATCGTGAGACCACCCTGGTAGTGTCTTATGACAATAACTGGTCACATTGTGGCCGCTCGCAGAGTACGCCGAGAAGGCAAAGTATTTGCGGTAATTTATGATTACTTCAAAGCCCTGATTGTAAACCACTGTCCAAATGCCTGTGCGATTGGATTAATAAATAATTTTGTACATTTAGTTTTTATACATTAAATTATATAAACATTATATAAGATAGTTATTTATGTTGATAAAACTGTGTAATACGCACTCAAAATGATCTAGTATAATAATAATTGTATTATTATAATTTAATAATAATTATGTGCATGCACAATGCCGAGGCCATACCTTTATTGCCCAACTCGTCGACCGCGATGTTTGGGAACAATAACTCAAACTTCACTTTATTGACCAAAATCTGACTGCCGTTACAGATCTCTGTCTTATCGTTGGAGCGCTCGGACTCTGAGAACTGCCAAACGCCGCGAATGTCTTCATACGTACAGTTGGCCGGAGTGTCGGCCGACCCTCTCGTCGCACACAACACCACTAAAATAGCCCACAAATAACTTACATATATTTTTAGCATTTTGATTCAAACACACCACGAATGACAATGATTAATTTTATACACAATCACTGTATAAGCAGTACTGTATATCAGTTGAGACTTTTAATTTGTTTATTAATAGTTGTTATCAAAAGCTGTATAAACATTAGCAATAGTATCGGCGTATTGATAGAGATATGTCCCAAACATATCACTCATTGGTATTTCAAATCGGAAGACAATTTAAACTTAAGACTTGTTTTGAAATTCAAAATTTGAATGCAATCTCAAACTGTATATCACTATCTAATTATAAACTGTATAATCAGTCATACAAATGATGTTATATTTACAGTAAATAAAGCATTAAAAACTATAAATTCTTGTTTCTGTGTTTAATTTTCATGTTTAATACTTGTACTGATAAGCAGATTAACTCTGTATTAACACGGTCAAAATCAAAATTCAGCATTTATTATTTATCGTTTACTCCAGGATTATATGATTAAATGATGTATTTTAACAGTACTTTGTAAATTACGTAAAGAATAATTTTTTATTTTCAAAGAAATTTTGAAATTTTTTTAATGTCATAAATTTGAATCAAAATAACTATAAATTATAGTCTATTGAGATTATAGTAAAATCAGAGCACAATTATTACGGATTACAAAACTATATTCAGTAATACTTGGCATTTATTAGGAATCTTAAGTATATTTAACAATTATAAGGCTTATTAACAATTCAATAATAGATGTGTTTGTAGATTAAGGCAAATTCATAATGAGTTAACAATTTGGTTATTCATAATTATAAAACAATGTTTGAATTTAAGTATCGCATTACTAATTGATTATAACATTATTAGAATTGTTATCACATTAAAGTTCGCTTCACTATTATTTAGGATTAGAAGTGAGAGAAAAGCATTGCATAATAATAATCATTTTAAAATATTTTAATTATTAAAACTTTTTAATTTTGTTCATAAACTGCATATACTTGCATTAAATTTTTGATAAAATGTTTACAAATAAATTAACATAAATCAACATAAATTAACTAATTTTAGTACATTGTCATTACATATTAAGCATAGAAAGAATATATTACTATATTATAGTAAAAGTTAGGCTCTTATATTAAATATAATATCAAAATATCAAAATAGTTGTCTTAATTGAGCCATGGTCAGTTTTAATAATTAAATGGTGAATCACTTATTCAAGATTAGTATCGGATTAGGCTTATAAAAAGACGGCACTCGTTTGGGCACATGTTTGATGACTTTGGGCCGACGCCTGACTGAATCAAATGCCTTTCGCCGACGAAATCCTAATTAATATTTTAAAACGACTGTATTTTGACAATCAATTCATTTAATTTGAAAATAAAATACCTCTTAATTGAGCGTTGCTTTCAATGGTCAACAAAAGCCCAATCAATACGAGACCAATGAATAGTTGTGTGAATTTCATTGTAAATTAATTTAATATTCAGATAACAATTAACTTATGATAACCAATAGATATATCACTTATGAACGCAGATATCTATTGATCGGCTATTTATAACCTCATCGCACGGTATGTGAAAGTTATGCCAAATTGTGTTTTCAATTAAGTCTTGAATAATATTGTTTTAAAAAACTGTTTATAACTAATTGTCTGTAATTCCGAATAACTTATAAATTATAATCAATTAGTAATGCAATACTTAAATTCAAACATTGTTTTATAATTATGAATAACCAAATTGTTAACTCATTATAAATTTGCCTTTACTTACAAACACATCTATTATTGAATTGTTAATAAGCCTTATTGTTAAATATACTTACGATTCCTAATAAATGCAAAGTATTACTGAATATTGTTTTGCGAATTACTAATTCGACACAATTTCAAAACTTGTTATTTTAATAATGTTCACAAATATCATAAGTTATTCAAATATTCATGATTCATAACCAGGAGAGAGATGTCACAAAAAATTAGCAATGTAATTTTCAAATTTGCAAGGAGATTTTGAAAAATTATTTTAATGTGATACATTTGAATCATAATGACTATAAATTATAGTCTATATTACATTAGGATATAGGATATTAATAGCCAATCTTTTTTAAAATATCACATATATGGATTCACAGTGTGCCCTAAAAAGGTGGCGCAACGATCAGTAAAAAGTTTAGGTTTGTTAGTATTAAACAAGAAACACCACGTGAAGGTCAACCTAATAGTTTTTCACCCATTTTTATACGTGGTTGGCTTTCAGTCTATCCACAAAATGTCACTTAAAATTAAATTTAATTCACATTTTAATGAGATTTTTGATATTGTTTGCGATTATCAACAATTTTATTAATATTTGACTCAATCGTATTCGTTGACCATATTTTCAAACGTGATCTCAATGTTTTTTCGGAATAACGATTAGTTTTGTCATTTTTAATTGATTTCATTAATGAAAAAAATTGCTCACAATCAAAAGTCGATCCAAAATATATTAGGATTGTTAATGCATTATTTATTAATAATGGGAATTCTTCAATATTAAGTTGAGAGTAGAATAAAATAATTTCCGACGTTTGAAATAAGTTTTCAAAATTGTTATTTGATTTCAAACGTTGAATTTCATCCTCAAATGGCGGATACGTTGTGCCCCTTATATTAAATATAATTATATTTAATTATAATGTAAAATATCTGTCAATTGTCAATATAATCAATTAATTATAGATATATTTATGTTAGATATTTATTTGAACATGTGGCTACACTAAGTATAGCCGCTGTACTACTTTGGCGATTAATAATATAGGATTAAAAGTGAGAGAAAATCATAGCATAATAATAAATTATTAATCATTTTAAAATATTTTAATAATAAATTGAAACTTTTTAATTTTGTTTATAAACTGCATGCCTATATGTATATTTGCATTAAATTTTGGTTAAATGTTTACAAATAAACACAAATTAACTAATTTTAATTCATATTGTGATTGTAATTACATGTTAGGCATTGAAAGAATATCATATGGTAAAAGTTAGGCTCTTTTATTAAATATAAGACGCATAATCAAAATAGTTGTCTTAATTGAGCCATGGTCAATTTTACATAATTAAATGGTGAATCACTTATCCACGAAAACGGCCGATTCGTCGCGAGGCAATCGGTTTAGGCTTATGAAGAGCCGGCACTCGTATGGGCACATGTTTGATGGCTTTGGGCGCCAGACGTGTATCAAATGCCTTTCGCCGACGAAATCCTAATTTATATTTTAAAACGAGTGTTCATTGAAATCAATGTAATTTAAAACCGAAATACCTCTTAATTGAGCGTTGCTTTCAATGGTCAACAAAAGCCCAATCAATACGAGACCAATGAATAGTTGTGTGAATTTCATTGTAAATTAATTTAATATTCAGATAACAATTAACTTTTGATAATCAATTAATATATTACTTATGAACGCAGAGATCTATTGATCGGCTATTTATAACCTCAGCTCACGGTATGTGAAAGTTATGCCAAATTGTGTTTTCAATTTAGTGTTTAATAAAATTGTTTTTAAAAACTGTTTATAACTAATTGTCTGTAATTCGACTCAATTTCAATTGTGAATTAAATTATGTTTATAAATAATATTTGTCAAATATAATTACTTATTTATTAAATGTAATTTTCAAATTTGCACTCACTATTGCAGAATGCATATTACTATTACATTATATTACATTATTAACGTTAATGAGATTTTATTTATTCCTCAATAATTAAAACTAAACTCCACTCATTTAATAAGTATAATGTACACTATATATGAATCAGCTAGCACTTTTTACGTGCTGGCGATCACCAGCGGCCACAATATCTCTCTATAGTCTCTCTATAGAGCACAAGCCAAAGGTGTTGTACGTATGTCACGGGGACTCCAGTGTCGGTACACTTCAGCCGATGGACAATATCGGTCGCGTTTGCCATCAAAACGGGTGTCTATTACTGGTGGACGCCGTGGTATCGCTGTGTAGCGCACCGCTAGACACGGATCGGCTGGACATTGATGTGGTTTATTGCGCCGCTCAGAAGGCTCTGTCCGGTCCGCCCGGAGTGTCGATGTAATCATCGACAACAACAACTATCAAATAATTGGGAAATTAAAATTTACGACAAACATTATTTTGTTTCACATTGTTTTGCCAATTGATTTTACAAACATGTAAATTGTTTATTAAATGATGAATTCATTCATATTAAATATAGGATTACTAATTGATTTATATTAGACTTTTAATATCAATTTACTGATTAAATGAGTAAAGTATATACATATTTTTATATTGTTTGATAAAATACATAATAAAGAATTTAAATTACATAATGCAGAATACTATAGAAAAAAATTACTTTTCTAATGAAATTTTTAAATTTTCAAACACAATTAAAATTAACATAAATTCAATTATTGATTAAAATTTAAACCACAAAAACTAAAACTAAGACCAAACACAAGACAAAACAAATCAGAACTAATGTCAGGCAGAGAGACACCACCACAACAGGGGAGGAAGAGATCCCGGGGCTCATCGAGTCCTTCGCCATACGTGAAGAGATTGTTCACAACAACAACCAGTCCTCAGATGGAGAGCCCGCGCGACTCAAGTCTGAAACACCTCTTCTCGAGTACTCCTGAGTCGAGAAGTCCGGACACGAGTGTCAAACACCTCTTCGCCACCAGTCATGAGACGGTGAGTCCCGACTCCAGTCTCAAACACTTGTACGCCAGGAGTCCCCGACAGTCATCGCCTCAGGACTTGAGCGATGTCTTCGAGCCAACCGAAGGGGGCGGACATCCAGAGGAACTGCAGGATATCTCCGTCATCTCTGGCGGAGTCGGCAACATATCCTTCGGTGACGTCTCTCCCTTAGCGGGAAGCAGTGGTGAAGGAGGAGGAGGTGGACGGCGCCGGAGTCTATCGTTTGGGGACTTATCACCCGTAGGAGGGGGTGGAGGGAGAGGTCGTGGCCGCGCAAATGTATCGTTCGGGGACTTATCACCCGTAGGAGGGGGTGGAGGGGGAGGCCGTGGCGGCGGCAACATATCGTTCGGGGACTTATCTCCTATAGGGGGCGGAAGGGGTCGCGGGAATGTTTCCTTTGGAGACCTATCGCCCATAGGAGGCGGCGGCCCTGTAATGGAGTCAACTCCGGGCCGCATGGAGTCGACTCCGGACCGCATGTCTTTCGGTTTGGGTTCGCAACGCGTGTTGACACCCGACGTGTCGGTAGACCTGAGCGGAGCCAATGTGGGAGCGGGTGCTCAAGCGGCGACTCCATTGGGTTCGGGACACCATTCGGGGGTTCCGGTGGTCATCCAACAAGGGTTGCCAGAAATAGATGACTACGACAAACGTGATCTTCGGGAGTACGTCACCGTTCACAATAGGCTCGGCGCCGGTAGCTTTGGCTCCGTATACCGGGGCACTAATGTCAGCGATGGCGCTCAGGTGGCCATCAAAGTGCTCAAACTTCAATTGGGACTCGTCAACAGCTTATCCATGGATAGGGAGCGTAAGTCTAGTGTTTAAAGTTATTTTTGAATTCATTCCCAAAAAAACATAATCAATGTTTTAATTAATGATTTGTTTCCATAGAGAAAGCGACTGAGACTGTGGGTCAGGTAAACCACCCAAACATTGTCGGCTTCTTCCATGCCGTGGCTTTCATTGACCGACTCTTTCTCGTCACACAGTATTCGCCGATTGGAGATCTCTACCAGTTTCTACGCGTCCCAAACACACAGGGAGTCCTAGTGTGGCGCTCTCTGGAGCCGCACCACTGCCGACACTTGATCACAGGCATCGCACGGGGTGTTCAATACATGCACTCATACCCCGTAGCGCACGGAGACCTGAAGCCCGAGAATGTGCTCCTGTTTCACAACCCCCTGGCCGTAGACGCGACCGGCGCTCCCGACTTCTGGCGCTTCGACGCAATGATTCCCAAACTGACGGACTTCGGGAACTCAAAGATGCGGGAAGAGGACGACCCGCCCGGACAGGTGTGGTTTCATCGGGCGCTCTGCAGTCTGCCCTATGCGGCGCCCGAGTCCTACGATCAGCCCGACCCCAACGTTGACATTCGTTTTGATTGTCTGCCGGCCGACTGTTACTCAGTGGGCGCCTGTCTGTTGGCTATGCTTTTGGGTGCCGTTCCCTTCAGACCCGCCCAAACGCCGACTCTCGCGGCCAACTTGAAGGTCACTTTGTGTGTGAAACAGAAACAGGACAGGGGATACACCGGTGAGTTGATCCGACCCTTTCCATTCCCTCTCAAGGATTTGTTGGCCAATCTGTTAGATCCGTTGCCCGACAATCGGATGACCGCCGCCCAGATTCTGTCTCATCAGTGGATACGACAGCAAAAGGCCCGCGAGTTTGAGGACACAAACAAACACTCGCCCTATCAGTTCGGTCCCGGCAATAGGTATAGGAGTCGCGAGATTTAGGGCTCTGATTGAGTGCTCAGACATTTAGAAAAGTTTTGGTTTTAGCTGTTATTCAGAAATAAATGATAAAGAAATTGAGTTTTATATTCACTAACTATTCTGTGGACTAAAATCTGGAATAATTTTAACAATAGTTTAAGTGTTACATATTTTGTTGGTTTTGTTTGTCAAAATTTTATAGATAAATGTGAGACAATCAAAACCAATTGATAATCGTTGAATTAATTGAAGTAAATATAATATTAATTAATCGTTAAACCATATATAATATGAAATTAACATTTAAATTGTTATCTACAGTACATGTGTTGTTAACTACTAAACAGGTATTGTATGCAAAGGTATGGATAGAAACATTTCTGTGATAATAGACTATACTGAGTATGTGCTATGAGAGCTCCAGGAGAAGCTTATTGCTGTGTAATTTATACTCTATTCAGGTATTACTCACATATAGTGTACATTAATATAAGGAGTGGGGTTTTTAATGAAAACTTAAATTATATTTATTGTAAACACAATAAAACAACAGGGCACATGATGGCTATACTAAATGTAACGATTGTAATGAATAATAGTTTACAAAATATCAAGGTAACGCAAAAACCACGTCATGTTATAAAGAGCTAGAGAACAATCTTAGACTATACTATAGATTCTTTAAAAATATTGAAAAGTAAATACAACATAAAAATTATAAAAGTAATAATTTATATCAATAACTAAACATTGAATTTCATTCACATTTAGCGGATATTTTATAACAATACATACAAACGATAAAATCAAGAATGAGTTGAATTGTGTACATTTTATTCAATATGATTTCACATAGACTTCAAATGCATTTATTGTTTAATCGCGCAAAATATAAACAATTTAAACAACGGTTTACTTATATTTTTAAAATTTAGACAAACAAACAGAAAAACAGTCAATAGTTTAATCAAACAATTCACACCACAGTAACTGATCCATCGGGTGATCACCAAAAACAGCTCAAACAAAATGGACAAACAACACGTGGACTCTATGTTAATGAACCGGTTGTTCAATGTTTACGGCACTGTATTGTCAGCCTTTGATCTCCTATTGGGTGTATTGGGTTTCGCACTCGTAATCATGGCTGCCGTCAATGACGCCAACTCAGAGATAGCGTACGACATCAGCCATCATTACCACTTCGGTAAGAGCGTTGATCATCACCGCCACAGACATATTAACACAATTGCATACCCCCTCCCCCTCTAACCCCTTATACAGGTATGATATTTGGAGGACTGGTGGCAATGATTGCCGCCTACTATGGCTTCACAGGGTTTCTGTCGGAATCGGTGCCAAAGTTGATACTGAGTCCGGCGCTGATGTGCGCCGTCTGTGTACTACTGACCCAATCGGTGGTCATATCGATCGCCTACCACAAAGAGCTCTCGCTTTTAGTCAACTCGAGCGCCGAGCAGTCATTTGTCAATTATTACGCCAATAATAACGACTCGTTGGCCAGAAGTGGTATTCAACGTGTGATGGATCGGTACGAGTGCTGCGGTTGGGGCGACAGCGATGTGGTCAACGGTAAATTGGATGGCTTTTACGCGGGGCCGATGAGCCCACCGCTGCCTAAGCGGCGCCATTCACTGCCCTGTATTTGTTGCGATGATTTTCACAAATGCAACGAAAGTGTGTACAATCAAAACTATACCGACAACGAGTTGTGCACCAATAAATCAGTAGATAAATACAATAAGTCAGTATTCAAATTGAAGAAAGTGACCTGTTCCCAAGCCATGGATGCCATTATGCTCATAGATCTCTATACCATGGATGCGGTGATGATTGCTATGATTATCATTTGTTTCATTTGCATCCCTTTGTGCTATACTTTATGCCAAGATTTATCTATTCATTAATTTTGTCATTAGTTTTTGTTTAATATAATTTTTCTTAGCGTTTGTAACTATAAGCCATTTATTAACTAATTTAATTCATTAATTTATGTTTTATTATAATACAGTAGTTAAAGATTTATTAATACTCTATTTTTGTTATAATAAACTCATTAAAATATTTGCAATTTAAGTTTTAATTTTTTCATTTATTTTAGAAGTTATAAATTACAAATTTCATGATTTTTAACAAAAAGTAAATTGTAAAATTAAGTTAAATATTTGTTGTAATTAAAATCAAAGCTCAAATTCCCCAAAAATATATTATCTAAGGGACCAAAAATACTTTTACAAAATTTTAATTTCATTTAAATTGCTTTTCTACTGAAATACAAATGATTACTATTATTATTATTATCAATATTTTCAAGCGAAACAAGTTTTGGGACTTTTTCTCTGTTATATGTGTTGTAATAGAAAGAGAGAAACAATACAAACAAAACGCATGCAATGAATACCAGGGATGACATGAATGCATGGCTTAGGCCACAGTCGGCCACAACAAAGACACGCAAACAATTCA
>CAJPIZ010001088.1:0-18616 GCA_905368565.1 Medioppia subpectinata | reverse complement strand
AATTCCTTCAGATCCCTACTCCTCTCATCAAGACCTTTCCGTTGATATATAATATGACCCATATATCACTCAAATACGTTTTTAATTAGAGTAAATTTTCCCGATAAAAGTGGTCACTACTCCCGAACCCGATATCTTTGGGACATATGGACAACATTTTTAAAGACTTCTAACAATGGTCTATCGTTCCCATATTAAATGGTGACCAGGCGAGCGGGGCCAGCGTTAGCATTATGAGTGGCTATCCTTCTTTATAATATACAATTTTGTTAATTTGTAACTACTTGTTAAAGTCTATATCACAGTTTATTTAAATTAACTAAAGTTTACTAAACTACTAATTTTAAATTAAATTAAACATTAACTAATTACGTTAATTAATTTAAAATATTTAGATTTCAAACTATTTTATTTTATAAACTTATAAATATTAATGTTTGTTATTAATATCAATTTAAATGCTTATTTTTCATTAGCAAATACTTATAAAACTTTAATTATTTATTATACTTAACTTTAATTTTTATTTATCAAATTATATGAATTTCTAATTAACTTTATAATTCTTATTTAATTGATAGTTGAATTTTTTTACAAGTCAATTGTATGAATTTTTAAAAAATATTTAATCAAATTATCTAAAAATAATAATAAAGATTTTATTATTTAAATATAAAGTATCTTTACAATACAAGTATTTTTTAAAATTTAATAATACCAACAATACAGTCAACAAAACCACAACAAACAGAAGCATTGAAAGTGTCCGCGAGTTCGCCGTCGGGGCAGTTGTCGACCACTGGAGACCAAGCGGTGGCAAAACCTGTATTCATGCCGTCATTGTCTCAAATCCGGCGACCAATCACTGGCCACAAGTCAACTAAACCATTACAACAACAACAAACTCATCCAATTTCAGGACCGTGAGTTTGGACACCACCAACCGGTGATCAGTCGAGGCATAAACCTGTAATAAAATCACTTGTTCATTAATCCTCTCCCTATGGGATTTAACATGGGATTACAGCTTAAGTCTATGACATAGACTATGACATAAGTTTAACATGGATTATGCTAATCCTATGGACTAATGTTAAGCCTGTGAGCAATTGTAAGTCTATTAGGAGTGTTAATCCATTGGACTCGTATTAAATGTATGGATCAATGACTACAGAAAGTGCCAAATTTGTGTTAGCATTTATGTACAATATTATAGTCAGTAATACTATTCAGTTGTCAAACTCAATGATAGCACAAAACCTACGTCTACTTAAATCATGTCTTACGGCATTCCTGGTATAGACAATGCTCTTTGTTTATTATTTAATATGATATTATTATGGTAATAAAACTTATATTATCTACAATTATACAATATGTCATAAATTTAAATAATCTGAATAAGAAATTAATTTATATGTATAATAATAATAATAATAAATAGTTTAAAATAAAATAACAAACTGAACACTATTACAGAGGATTGTTCGCAATTTTAACACATTTTCTAACGAGGTAAATGAGAACCACTGAATGCCCTTTTTTAAAATTTCCCAATATATTATTAAAATTCCGTTAAATTTATTAGTATGCTCTATAAATCTACAATTTATTACCAAAATAAACACATTATTTTTAAGTTATTGTTAATACTTTAAACTTACAATAACTATAATTGGGCATAATCCTTTTCCGTTATATGTGGAACTATGTACATTTCCATGGCATTAGTTTATATTCTGTTATATGCGCTATTCTCTTAAATTATAACCGATTCTGCTATTAGTGATACACATATCTTTTTACACTTATAAAACCTGCCCGAGCAGCAAAAATATTATGTTCTAGCCTATTTTATTCCATACATGGAACCAATAAATGCAATGCAGACTGTTTTCACTCTGTTTGCTTAATTTATTGATTACTGTATTTTGTAGAACAGTTTAAAAAAACATGATTTTAACATACAATATACTTTTAATAGAATATATTAATCTGCTATAAAAATTAAAAAGTAATCACTTTTGATACATTTTCAATTAACCAAATATATACTGTATAATGAATAACTATAAATAATTATTCTAAATTTTAAAATTTAATCTGTTATAGTGCGGCATATAATTAAAATGATAAAATAAATTATTTTAAATAATTGAAAATTTTTACTTATTCCAAAATATTGCTGAAATTTTTATTTTAAAAAATAAAGCTAAAATATGTATCCTTTATTTTTTCCAAAAGGAATTTTTCCCAGACGTGGTCACGCTAGATTAAAATGTGATAATATTTTATTATCATGCGGATTAATGCAAAATTAAAAGGTAATTTATATATAAATATACTCATTTATTACCAATTCGAGCTTAACACAATAATAAGATTATTAAGTTGATAATAAATGATAATAATTTATTAGTTATAAATTAATATTAATGAATTATAAGTAGTAAATTATTTAGTAACATGCTCCAAGTGAATATAAATACATTCGTCTAAAACGTACAACATTAGTTATTTAATAATTGCTAGTGCTCACCACATCAACATAGGCTAATTTGTAAATTAGATATTATTATATTATTATAAACAGTATTAGGATTTTAAATTATAATAATTATAGTGTCGTTTTAGTTACATAGTTAAATTTTAAAATATGCATTATAAGCTAATTGTATTAATTATTGTAGCCATGTCAAATGTACGCCCACTATTCACCTGGGTGGACATTTCTGACTACGAGATTTTATTTGAAAATGGCACGAAAAGTGGTCTATACGAACACCTATTCTATGACTTTAGAACATCCAATCGTCCAAATGATGGTTATAATGTAATGAACCTGACACGTTTTTCACGCTGTAAAAGTTGTAGCGCAATTTTTTTTAATGTTAATGGTGATGAATCAAGACTATATAAATTTGGCGCAGCCTGGTATACATCGAACAATGTGCTCTCAGTTAACATTGTACAATGTGCAAGCAATGGTGTTGGTAAGTGATACATTAATATAAAGTATTGCTATGTATTGTAATGTAAGCGCAATACTCTAATTTATTTTAAATAATTTTATATGATCTAAATATGATAGTTTAATCAAATTATTTCCTATTTTATCAATTATTACTAAAGGGATCAGTTCAGAAAGAATTTTGCTAGCAATGATACCTATTCATTACTATGGTATTACAAACACAATAAATGAAGTTCAATTCGAGAATACAACCATGGTAAGCTTACAAATGAATATGTAAAATATTTCATTTTATCTTAATAATTCATATCAATTTAATAACTATTATTTGGCTTTTGTCTAATTTATTAACTTTAAAAATAAACATTTTAAAATTTTGAGATTTATTGAATCAATATTGTATAAAATATTATTAATTTGTTTCAATGAATGTAAAACAGGAACCATTGAAAAAGTCACTGAAAACGGATGAGATATTAACGAAAATCATTGAAAACAACGCAAACATTGAATTGAAAGAAACGATCGATAAAACGGTGGAAACCGTACGCAAAACGGAAATTTCAATTTACGAAAGTTATGAATCGTTTCGCGAAACTCACGTACACACTAAATTTTCATCCAAGTTCAGTTTCTCATTTTTTGGTCTATTCTCGCCTAAGATTGACTTTGAGATTGAGTCCCAATTCAAGTCCGGCTTCAGATCACTGTCGACGAGCAACAAATCCTACAGCGATTTTCACCGCGAATTGTTTACATTGAAATCCGAGATTTATGTCAAACCCTTTATGAATGTATCGATTAAAGGGCTGATGAAAAATGTGAAGGACATGGAAATTGAGTTCAATGCCGTCCATACCTATACCGGCACTGACCCGAGGGGTGACCGTAAGGAACCGTTGGATGGGTTGACATTGTTTTTGTTGGTCGGCAAAGACGACAACAGACACGGCATTACTATTAACAACGACTCACTTGTGGTAAATCAAAAGGGCTTATATCGGGGTTCGTTTGGTATCGAGACCTACACTCATATTAGACAACTAAAACTCGATCGCAGCCAACAATTAAAGGGTGACCAACATGATGAATATTAATTAGTTTAATATGATAACTTTTTTTTGGTTTTCTAATCACAATATTTTGTGGTAATTTTGTTTTAAACATTGCGTTGAAATATTTTATAAATTTTATTTTATTGATAGTTTATTACAATTAACGAGTAGTATTATTTTAAATGTTGCATGCTATTTTAACTTTATGTCAATTTAACTATTTATAATATCATATTTATTAATCAATACTTATATTAACCAATATTAATTTAAATATACCTTTCTCCATTTTATATTAATTAAAATATTATAAAATAATTATTGCATTCATAAATTGGAATAATTTGTTGTTTTTTATATTTGTTTTAATTTATTTAATTACAAACCAGTAAAATAAAGTTTAAATTATTTCAGACAGTTTTATTTTTGCATTTTTACATTTAAATTGAATCTATTTTAAAAATGAATTATTATACTAATTTGGGTAAAGATACTAAAGTACTAAAATTCTTGTATTATTATTAAGTACACATTGTATTTTTCCATAAGATTACTGTTATGTTTATTTTCCACATTTAAAAATAATTATTGCAATTCATGTATAACACATAATGAGTGTTGTAGTGAACACTCCTTTCCTACACTTCACACACACTTTAATATAAAACTAAATTAATCCCAAAATCATTTCATTTGTATCAAACATGGATTCAACGCAATCGCCGGTCAGTGAAACGCCCGGTGACGACACCGATACGACTGAACAGTTGTCCACTCAATCTGATCCACAGCGACGACAACCACACGAACCGCATGTAGTGGTGGACAGACGTACCGGCGCTCAAACTACAGACACGACAGCACTACCGACAACTCCCGATGATAGCGATACGGAAAAACCATCGGTTGACCAAACGTTACTCGCGGCACAGTTATCGGCGCCTGTATTAGCCCACGTGTTGACCAGCAATGGTAAGCAAGAGGTTAAGTCAACCGGCCTGTTGTCAGGTAAGATTAATGACAAAAGTTTTAAACCAATCAAAAAGGTTACGCTCGATATGCCGAAGACTAAGAAACGGCGGCCAATAGTAAGACCAGTGTTGCGGTCGTCGGCGGCCGACACTAAAAATGCCAATACTATTGATAAATATCAAACATGGTTAGCGATTTTGAGTGTTATAATATTGTTTACGCAAATGGCCCTGGTCATGATAGTGGCCACTTCAAATTTAAATAACGACCATTTAATCCCAATGGCTGGTTTAACCATGGTGGTAATAACATCACTTATGGTCATCGAGTTTATTGTTCAATACAAGGTTAATAATTTAACCTTATTGCGATTTTCAACTATTTTTACTATATGTTTGACAATCATATGGTATATAATTGCCGTGTATAGTACCAGTATGTAAATTATATTTATGTATCATGATAATTTAAATAATTATAATAATGAATTTATTTTACAGTAATATTACCACCTTTATCAAATTATTTGATTGTTGGTGTATTGATAATGGCTATATTATTACCTGGTATGACCATATTGCAATGGCGTTTATTGTCCCATACAAATCCAAAGACAAACAAATTGAGCAAAAATAATATTGTTTAATATTTATATTATTTATTAATAATTATATAATAATCGTTTAAATAATTATTTATTATATTTACATTATATTATACTGCATAAAATTATAAATTGTTAATTAATTTATAAATACTAATTAATAAATTGAATAATAAATTACAACTTAAATGATTGTATTATTTGTCATGTAAACTAATACTAATGTGTTTGAATCACAACCACGTTATCCCCACCTGTGCTCATCAGATTGATAACTGCATAGTTTATTGTTTGCCATAAATATCTGTGAATTTTTGGATTAAATATTTTCAAATGGATTCAAAAGATGTACTAAAACGGACCCAAAAGGTGTCTAACCGTACGGACGGGTCATCCGTGAGACCAAAATCACGGACAATACCTGTAAAAACACCGGACGAACCGACACAGAGACTGACCAAAGATAAGACAATACCGAGAAGACAGTCACCAAAACCACAACAAACACAGCCATTGAAAGTGTCCGCGAGTTCACCGTCGGGACAGTTGTCGACCAATGGAGACCAATTAGCGGTAAAACCTGTACTCAAGCCGTCATTGTCTCAAACCCCGCAACCAATCACTGGCCACAAGTCTGTTAAATGGTCACAACAACAACAAATACATACAATCCCAGGACCGGGAGCTCTGACACCACCAACTGGTCACCAGTCGACGCGTAAACCCGTACCCAAATCACGTGTTCATTTAACTGATCATAATTTGTATAAATACAAGCTTAATCGATGTCTAGTGACCTTGGTTATATTGTTGTTAAAACATTTGCTGCATTGTCTATTTCTATTAGTCGACTATAAAAATGATGGTCATTTTATTGTCTACTCACTGCTTTTAATTTTCACTTATGTCATTGAAGTGGCCATCACTTTATCGGTATTATTTGTCAAATCAAAATTGATGATAATTGTGGCACTCGTTTCCTATACCTGTTTACTCTGTGTATGGATTATATACGGCGACATTATTACAGGTATTGTTATTTAATAAAATTTTTAAAAAATTAAAATACGTTATATATTTCTAATTGTGTATTAAATGTGAAACATGTAAATTATATTGTATTGATGTGCCTATTATCTAATTTTAGTTTTAGTATAAATTTTATATGATAAATAGTACAATGCAAGATTCAAGTATTAATTCTTGATTAATCTGTAATCTATAGACAACTTATATAATTATACATTATTTTATTTAATATGTAGCCATCACAGTAATGTTCCCAATTAAAACATTATATAATATTGTGACGGTTATTGAATGCCTATCGCTATGCATATCAATTGGATTTCAATGGCATTTACTCTGCTATCAAAATAACATACAATCGGGTGAACAATCGCCGCCATCTCCTCAATAAGTTGTAACACTATTTCAATGGCTATTATTTGTGAGAAAATGACATTATTATTATAAAATTAATAAAGTTTCACTAAAATATATTTATCTAGAATCTAGATAGTTTTTATTTGAAGTATTAATAAATTAATCAATTAATATTTAAATAAAAATTGTAATGTAATGTAATTATGCCATAATTATTCATACATTGCTAACAGAATAAACCAAAATGCAAAACTTACTTTTTAAAATAAAAATGATTGTATTCTTTGTCATATTTTATTCATAATAATACCATTGATTAACAATTGCAATTCATGTGTGTTAATCATAGGCTACCTTTCAATACCAGTGCTCAACACAATTAATATTACATTGAATACAAACAAATTATTATTGATTTCATTTGTAAACCACATTTCGGATCTACAAATATGGCAATACTTACTGAAATAGACACTAACCCTACGCCCGGGTCATTGTCACTGGAGCTCTACATCGGAACTTTGCCTGTTCCAAAACAATTTACAGATATTGATTACATCAAACTCGTTCAATTTCTGGTGATGGCGGCCAAAATATTTGTGTGTCTATTATTTCTACATTATAAAATATAACCTATTCGTGATACCTATATTTGTGGTCCATTTTATTAAAATGATCATCACTTCATGCCTACTGTTTCTTAAATCAAAATTTGCAACAATTGTGGCACTCGTTTTCAATGCGTGTTTATTCTGTGTATGGATTATACACGTAGTGTTTATTACAGGTATTGTTAATGATTTTTTAATTAAGAAATTCATAGCCTAATGTTATAGACTATAAACCATTGACCATGTAAAAATGATTTTATTTAATATTTAGCCAAAGGAAAAATTTACAATTCTGTGATGGTTATCGAGTGCCTATTGATATGCATATCAATTGGATTGCAATGTCATCTCTTATGGTATCAAAACGGCATACAATCGGCTGAACAATCGCAGCCATTAGTTCAAAATATTTTTACATTATTCAGATATATATTTTTCATAAGGAAATCATGAAATTGTTTTATGAATATTAATTAAAAAAATTTAATAAATCTATAAATATTTGAGATATTAAATCACAACAATTAATAGTTATAAATTTAATTTTTATATATTTATAAATGTAATTATACAATTAAAACATTGTTAATTTGATAACCATGATGTTATTTTTTACTATTATGTAATGAAAAACCTTATCATAGTTTTTTATATAAAATAAACTCAAAATTTTAATACTTTCTAAAATAAAAATGACTGAATTGCATGTCATATGAATTAATTATTAGTACACTATTCATAACCTGCCTTTTATTAGTAGTGCTCAACACATTTACTTGACATTAATTGACGTTACATTGAATACAAAATCTAGTAATTAATTTGTGAACGCATTTCAGTATTGGATTCAAAACGTGATATAAAACTGATTCAAAAGGGAAACTAACCGTACGTTTGGGTCATTGACTAAAACTATTGGCACAAAATTAGTGCAAAAACCAAAACTACAGACACCAGAACTCATGGCACAGACGGCACCTAAAAAGACAAAACAACGGGTAATGTCAACCACTGGACACGAGTTGACGCAATCAATACAACAAAAACACAAATCGCAATCAAAACCTGTGCCGTCAATACCGGAAACCGATACCAAAGTTGAGACAACAACTGATATAACAAAACAACAAATTAGAGCATTAAAAGTGTCCTCAAGTTTACCGTCGGGACAGATGCCTTTCACTGCTAAGTTGGTGCCAACCACTGGACACAAGTCAACTAAACCATCGCAACCACAACAGCAACAGCACCGACACAAACAGCGATCAAAACCAGAACCGGTAGAGTCAGTACCGGAAACACATACTATTGCGGTTCAATCACTAAAACATAACAGTCAGCACCGGAGCGATGGGCGGCTAACTCGACCCATATCGAGAGTTTTGAAAAGTGTATCCACACAAACACCGGGTCTGTCCCAATCGGACATACCTATTGACCCAACACTGACCACTATTAATCGTGACCATCAGTTAGCTATTGATAAGTGTATTGTATGGCAACGGTATGCGGGCTATGGTGTGACGGCATTGCAGACTCTGATGCTTATTATAACAATATTTTGTTTCCTGTTTGGCAAAGTTAAAGATTCTGAGTGTCCAGAATTTCAATCATGGTCGCCCTTGGATTTCTACCGATGGTAAAGACACATACATTAAAACATACATAGATTAAAACATAAATATGCTTTAATCTCACATATTTCTTATTCTAATCCTTAAATTTTTAAACATAACTTTGAATATAAGTAATACTGTATATTGTATTTAAACAAGCCTTAAATTTGTTTTCCCTGACCATATTTTCCCCTTGTTGGACAATAGTTTGGAAGAGCATTTATTTGCTTGCACCATGCTCATATTTTTCACCATCATTCATGTCAATTTTATTAATTATATGTCAATTATTAACACAACCAATGATAAACTGATCATGGCAATTATTTACGATTATTGTATATTTTGCGAATGGATTGGATTTGAAGTTATTATAATGAGTATATACAATTTTTATTATTTTATTATGATCATATATTTGTTAAATAATTGATATTCAATCTAACTTTAGATAACTGTATAAGTCCGGTGTATAAAAAAATATATACTCTGGTGACAATTATCATGTGGTCATCTATATTGATAATAACAGCATTAAAATGGCGTCGGTTATATATTTATAATGTTAAAATGATAAAATTACCATGTTCGTCAATACGGTTTCTACCATTAAGACATTACAAACGAGTTAATACACATTTAACCATAATGTTTTTACCAATTGAAGTGCAATTTATATACTTTTACATAATTAACATAATTGTCATGATTGGTACTGAATTTAAATTTAATAATGTTGTGAATAAACACTTTCTACCTCTGATTTGTGTGATTGTTATCTCAATAATATTACAACTATACGTGTGGTCAAATTTTAAATTATTTTATCATAAAAAATTCTTAAGGGTTTTGTGCTTTTTGTTTAACGCATGTTTACTCTGTGTTTAGATTATAATTGCATCTATTACTATACGTATGTATAAATTATTAGTAAATATATTAAATATAATTAATTAAATTTTATTAATAGTATTAGCAAAGAAGGAATTAATCTACAAAAAGCAAGATTTGGGTGTTTTATACATGATAATTATGGATGGGACTTTAGTGAAACTTTAGTGAAAAAAACTATATATTAAAGTGTAACGTTGTATTTACATCAAAATTGTTAATAGGTCTGTTAGCGTTACCCAAGAGACACCGACACGGAGGTAGACCTTTGTCTCTCACTATTTGTTTCCGCGGTTTGGTTCCGCCCGTCTCATAGTTTACAGTCTTAGAGGTGCCGACTATCACATTATTATCACTTTGTATTCACGAGATTAAGATTATAAAGACAAAAGAAAGATCTCAGACAATTTTCATCAGTAAACCTCTTTCTATTATCACGAAAAAATGCTTTGTACTGAGAGAAGGATCTTTCGACTTCACAAGTGGTGACCGGGGCTTTCAGAAACAGTTTTGTATCACATGGAAATGTGTTGGTTTTCTTATTGCAATTGATTTCATTAATTAGTTTAATGTCTTCATAATCGGGAATTGACTTCAAAATATCTGTTAAGCGAGTATATGCAAAATTATCATATACTTTAAATTCATCAATAATTGTCTCAATTGAACTTAAACTATCGGAAAGTGTTATATCATTAGTTTCTAACTTTTTAATCAATATATTCATGTTTGCAAATTGTATAGCAATTGATTCTAATTGTTTCCTCAATTCATCTGATTGTGTTTTAATAATCTGTTGAGTCTTTTCAACGCTTATTGAAGAAGACTCAAGCAAACCAAATACAGGGATAATTTGATCGAAGTGTTCGGCATAATGAGCTACAGCATTATACCATGTTCCCCATCGAGTGGGAACAGGTTGTGGATGTGAGGGAATCTCTGGACATGTATTTCGGTAAATCAGTTTATTCTTAAAGTTCTTTGTGAAACACTTCTTACTGTTTGAAATGAATTCATTGACTAAAGGGAATTCATCTCGAATCGATTCCGCTACATTATGGAGCGCGTGATTAGCACAAGTCATGTGAAGAAGGTTGGGGAACGCTTTCTTCAAGTCATTTCCGGCTTTAAGCATATAGGAACCCCTATCGCTAAGAAAAAGCACGACCTTTTGGGAAATTTCTTGGATTTGAGAGAAGTAAACCAATAATTGTGCTATAATTGTTTTGGAAACTGTTAGATAATTTACTTCTGTTAAATATTCCGAACCCAATAGATAGTGTTCACTGGTGTCACTGCCAAGAATGCCAACAATAATGTTAATTAAATGCCGTGCCGAAGAATCCGTTGTCTCATCCGCTTGAATCCATAAGTAGTTGTTAGATATTCGGTTCTTAATATTGTCTTTAATATGAGATTCGATAGATTTTGAATAGTTTCTTAAAGTCTTTTCACACGGTTGTTGTTTGTGTGTGTATTTCTCTAAAAATGAACTAAACTTCTCATTGCTTTTCTTATGCAAAGGAATATCGGCGGCTAACAATGCTTCGGTCAAATCATTATAATATTGACTATTGTCCATTTTTGGAATCTTAGTTGAAAAGAATTGTTGACTAGATTTTAATTCTAAATTAATCTCATGTTTGCGTGTCTTAAAGTGATTATCAATTACAGCTGATTTAAAACTCATTGTCTGATCACACACATCACAATAGAGTTCATTTTCTCGACGGACTAATGGATAACCAAAACTATTTAAACGTTTATTAATAATTGAATTTAATTGAATTGAATCCGGTGATTCACAATGATCGGACCCTGACACTGGGATTAAGGCCGAAGGGTCCTCCCGCCCCGCTAGTCGGCTTGGGGGTGTCCCTGCAGTACCGGAGGCCCAGGTCAGGTCACAGCCCCGCCCACCGCTAGCCGGTTGACGGTTTGCCCTCTCATTATTTGGCGAATTTGAAGACATTTATAAATTGCGTTCACAATTTGGTTTGGTTTGCAACGCGTTTACAATGTGCTGTGATTGCAATGCCTGCACAACGTGTTGTGTTTACAAATGCATCATAGAGTGATGCTTTTATAGTAGAAAAACATAAATGACGTAATGCTGTAATATATACAAAAAATGCAAGTCCTATCCTTACATATGAATTAATTATTAATACACTATTCATAGCCTGTCTTTCATTAGCAGTGCTCAACATTTACTTTACATTAATAGACTTTACATTGAATACAAAATCTAGTAATGATTTTGTGAACTCATTTCAGTATTGGATTCAAAACGTGTGATAAAACAAATTCAAAGGGAGACTAACCGTACGTTTGGGTCATTGACTGCAACCTTTTGCAAAAATCAGTGCAAACACCACAACAACAGACACCGGAACTGATGGCACAGACGGCACTTAAAAGGACAAAACAACGGTAAATATACGAACCGTCGGCGCCAAACATGATGTCATCCACTGGACACGAGTTAACTCAATCAATACAACGAAAACACAAATCGCGATCAAAACCTGTGCCGTCGATACCTAAAACCGATACCAGAGTCGAGACATCTACTGATATAACAACACAACAAATTAGGGCATTAAAAATGTCCTCAAGTTTAGCGTCGGGACAGATGTCAGGGGGAGGGGGGCCGAACGATCCTATAAACCACATTATTCATACTGAATTGTGGTTAAAAATTATATGATTGTATTGTTTGTCATATGAATTAATATAAAGTACTTATTTATATTATACATGTGATGTTAATAATAGCACACGGTTTCCCTTTCATTTTCCAAATTTTATAATAATAAATTTAAATTCATTACAATAATTGCAAACATGTTTTGATAATCAATTGTTAAATGGATTCAAAAAATATGCCAAAACCGACCGAAACGGACACAAACCGTACGTTTGGGTCATTGACGACAATAGAGAGCATAGAATTGGTGGAAATATCAGCGCAACCGATGTGTGAAGAGTCGGTACAGACAGCGGCTTATATTCAGTCCACGCCTTCAACAACTCAACAACCGATCCAAAGTAAGACGAACCGTACGTTTGAGTCATTGACGGCAACTTTTAGCACAAAATCAGTGCAAACACCACAACAACAGACACCGGAAGTGAGAGCACAGACGGCAACGACAGCTCAATCAACGTCTATCACAACAACAACAAAACTGCAACAATCAGTGCAAAAGTTACTTGCCTCAAAATTTGCAAAAACACACATTTCCCAAACAGATATACATTCATCTAAAATACCAGTACTAAAGCCTTCATCGACACCAAAACCGAGATTAATCACTGGACACAAATCATACACAAGAGCTCATATACAACGGCCAAACTGTGACCGACGGGTGCCGACAACTGTCCCGTCGGTTATACAAACAGTCGATGCAAACAATTATCACTCGATTGTTACATACCTTTTCATTAATTATCTAGTAGTTGCAGTCACATCACTAGTGGAGAGTAGCTTTGCTTTATTATTTTCACACTATTTATCAGGCAAACTAAATTGTCGATACACAGTTCAATTTACCATGTTTATTTTGCCCACAATATGTATTAAATTAATACTCGCTATTTTATCACTAGCTATTCACGACAAGATTGTATCAGTAATTGTAGCACTCGTTTACTATACGTGTTTACTTATTGTATGGATTATATACGGATTATTTGCTAACGGTATAAATATTTAAACAACCTATCTATATTATCTAAATATTATTTAATAATAGTATAGTTATATATTAAAAAATAAAATGTAATTTCTATCTTAAGCCAAAGCCAACAAAACCATTTGTACGATATATAACAATATTTTGACGGTATATGAGTGCCTATCGATATGCTTATTCATTGGGATCAGTTTGAATATACTCTGGTATCTTAATCGTCAACCTAAATCTTTACCGGGTTCATTCTGGCCACGTATTTATTATCATACAATAATCAATGTGATTATACCAGTACAAATTATATATTTATATTTGTGCTGTATCACAACATCGGTTTGGAAAGTTAATGACGATAATGTTTGGACAGCAACTATAATGTATGATTTGGGTTACCATTTACTACCGGTGTTTATACTGATTATCGTCACAATATTATCACAATTAATAATTTCAATTACATTGGAATGCAATGTGTATACAAAACAATTAAAGTTTGTATGCCTTGTATATAACGTATGTCTACTCATTGTATGGATTATAATCGCATGTATTTATTCACGTATGTATTGATTATGATATAAATTTAATTTATTTATTTATGTTTGAAATTAAATCACAATTTTAGCTATAAAACAGGATTCACTGGATTTGTCAATACTATTTATAGTGATAGTGGTTACAGAGTGTATATCGTTATGTGTTTCAATACTAAGAAATAATAATCATCATCATATTGTTACACATGTGTTATTCAATATCTATACATCTTAAAAAGATAGTTGTGAAAATTAGAAAATTGAAAGAAAATTATTTCTCTAATATTTATAAACTGATAATAAACTTAATTTCATAAAATTGTAAATACATTTTGTGTCAAAATAATGTAAATAATTAAAGTTCTTAAATTAAAATTAATTATACTTTTATAAATGATTACAAAATATCCATAAGAATAAATGCAAAAATATAACTGATTGAATTGTATGTCATATGAATTAATTATTAATATACTATTCATAACCTGGCTTGCATTAATAGTGCTCAACATTTATTTTACATTGAATACAAAATCTAGTGAATGTAATAAATGTTGAATAAATATTAATAAAAATTAATAAAAGTCGACAAATTTATTTCAAAAATTAAATGATTGTATTATTTGTCATATAAATTAATTATTAATAACCTATTCATAGCCTGCTTTCATTAGTAGTGCTCAACATTTACTTTACATTAATTGACTTTATATTAAATACAAAATCTAGTAATTAATTTGTGAACGCATTTCAGTATTGGATTCAAAACGTGTCACAAAACGAATTCAAAGGGAAACTAACCGTACGATTGGGTCATTGTCTGAAACTGTTGGCACAAAATCAGTGCAAACACAAAAACAACAGACACAGGAACTAATGGCACAGACGACACCTAAAGGGACAAAACAACGGGAAATATACGGACCGTCGGCGCCAACCCTAATGCTAACTATTGGACATGAGTTGACTAAATCAATCAGTGTATAAGGCATTAAGCAGAGTAGTGTAGGAAAATGGTCCCTCGGTATTAAAATAATAGTGTTTAGTGTCTAATATTAATGTAAAGTATTCTACAAAAAAGGATTATTTGAATACCGAGGGACCATTTTCCTACACTACTCTCCTTCATGCCTTATACACTGAAATCAATACAACAACGAAAACACAAATCGGGATCAAAACCTGTGCCGTCGATACCGGAAACCGATACCAGAGTCGAGACAACTACTGATATAACAACACAACAAACTAAAGCATTAAAAGTGTCCACAAATTTACCGTCGGAACAGTTGTTGTCCACTCCTAACGAATCGGCAGCAAAACATAGGGGAATGAAGCCGTTATCACCGCCAAAGTCAATACCAATCACTGGACACAAGTCAACTAAACCATCGCAACCACAACAGCAACAGCACCGACACATACAGCGACCAAAACCAGAACCGGTTGTATCGGTACCGGAAACCCATAACATTGCGATGCAATCGCTCACACATAACACTCAGCACCTGGAAGATGGGCGGCCAACTCGACCCGAATCGGTCGTTGGATTGAGTGTCTGGAGAAATGTATCCACACAAACACCGGGTCTGACCGTAACGGACATACCTATTGATCCGACACTGACCGCTGTTAATCGTGATCATCAGTTGGCTATTGACATGTTTATTGTATGGCAACGGTATGCGGCCTATGGTGTGCCGGCCTTAGAGGCACTGGTGATTATTATCATAATAATTTGTTTCCATACCACCGAAATTGAAAAACATTTATTTGGTTGCACCATGTTCATATTTATCAACATTATCCAAGTTAATGTTATTTATTATATATCAATAGTTAACACAACCATTGATATATTGATCGTACCGGTATTTATTTATGACATTTGTTTACTTTTTGAATGGATTTGAAGTTATGATTATAGGTATAGTCAATTATTTTATTATAATTATATATTTAATAAATATTTAATATTAAATAAATTTAATCTATTTTCAGAGAAATGTAAAAATACTTTATATACAAAAATATATACTCTGGTGACAATCATAATGTGTTTATCAATATTAATAATAACAGCATTTAAATGGGGTCGGCTATATATGTATAATATCACAAAGGTAAAATTACCATGCTCTGTGCCAGCGCTCCAACCATTGAGACATTTTAAACGATTTAATACATATTTAATGACAATGTTTTTACCAATCGAAATGCAATTGATTTGTTTATACATAATTAGCATAATTCGAATTGATAAAAATAAATTCAAATTTAATAATGATATAAATGAATTCTTTTTGCCTCTAATTTGTGTGATTGTAATCTCAATAATATCGCGACTATACGTGGTGTCAAATTTTAAGTTATTTTACCTTAAAAAATGTTTAACAATTTTGTGTTTTTTGTTCAACGCATGTTTACTTTGTGTTTGGATTATAATCGCATCTATTTTTATACGTATGTATTAATTATTAAAAATAATTTATTGCATACTTTAAATATAATTAATCAAATTTTATTAATTTTATTAGCAAAAAATAAATTAATCTACAAAAGGCAAGAATTAGTTGCATTATACATATTTATAATGGTCATAGAGTTTGTAATGTGTGTATGCATACTACAATGTGTCCTATAATATACTCCCAAAAATGAAAAGTAGAGGCACCCCTGCATAAGCACAGAAGCGCAGTTTATAGAAGAACTTAAATTAAACATTACAAATGTAATTCATAATATTGATGAAAATATGCTTAAAAATGTTATAAATAATTTTTCTATTAGACTCCGCCATTTAATATTAACTAATGGCAGTCATTTTGAAAATTTAATACAATTAACTTAATGTTATTAACAATTTATAATATAAATTGATTCAAATAAACTGTTTTTTATTAATTAAAAAATTAATGTGTTTAAATAAAATGTTTTTATTTTATTTCTAAATTGACAAACTCAAATTAAACTGCGCTTCTGTGCTTATGCAGGGGTGCCTCTACTTTTCATTTTTGGGAGTATATTATAGGACACATTGTATTTCTGTGGCTATTTTTTATTATTATAAAAACGTGGGAAACAAAGAAATGTATTGTCAAAGACATAGTCGATGACATAGACATGGGATCCGTTGGCAACGATATAAATAACAAGAATGTAAATCAATCTCAAACACAGCATAACCTGAATCGTGGATGATAATTATATTACAATGTAATAATATTATACATTGTAATTTAAAATTTAGAGATTACTATAAATTATTTAAACTAATAGTGGTTAAAAAATGTACTGTATGTCATTGTATGTTTTCACAAGATTTCAATGTGTATTTTAAAGTAAATGTAATAAATGTTGAATAAATATTAATAAAAATTAATAAAAGTCTACGAATTTATTTCATAAACTAAATGATTGTATTATTTGTCATATGAATTAATGTAAATTATTCATTAATATTATAAAGTTTACATGTGTTGTTAATTATAGCAAACAGTTTCTCTTTCCTTTTCTAAATTTCATAATAATAAATGTAAATTCATCACAAAAATTGTATATTTATTTTGAAAACTAATTGTAAAATGGATTCAAAAAATATGCCAAAACCGACCGAAACAGACAGAAACCGTACGTTTGGGTCATTGACGACAATAGAGAGCATAGAATTGACGGAAATATCAGCGCAAAAGACGTGCGAAGAGTCGTTACAGTCAGCGGCTTATATTCAGTCCACGCCTTCAAACACTCAACAATTGATCCAAAGGGAGACTAACCGTACGGACGGATCATTCGCTGGACAGATATTAACCCGATGTGAGTCAAGTTCTGCCATCGCATCGACAATACAATGGCATAAACCTCGACGAACCCAATCATTAATACTGTCCTCGAGTGCCCCAGACATACAGTTGTCGTCCACCGGACACGAGTCGACTACACCATTGGCACAACAGATACACCAATCGGGAGATGCAATACATCCGACCAACGACTCGACACCTGTACCCGATTCGGGTGACCCACCTGCGCCCATAACTGACTGGATAAATGCTGACCACTTGGTGGCCTATAGTCTAATAAATAAATACTGTAAACGACAAACTAAAATGTTACTGGGTTCAACGCTGGCGGAATTTGCTATGATAATATTTTTAGCAATTTATTTTTCAGACACAAACTATTGTAGACATGTATTGAAATTCGTTATGTTTATTTTTCCCAAAATGTTTATTGCATATACAATGGCTGCGTCTCTATTAATTGTTCG
>CAJPIZ010001087.1:0-18631 GCA_905368565.1 Medioppia subpectinata | reverse complement strand
TAAATTGATTAAATGAATCCTTAGGGTCACCTCCGATACAATGATCTATTGACACAACACTACTCAACGTGGTTGGGCTGTGCGTTGGGCGTAACCCCCGACTCACCCGTATTGCCACCACATCTCCAGACCACAACTTTTTGGCCGCTCAATGGATCCGATGTGACAAATGTTGATTATGACAGTAATTACACTACAATTAAATGGAGACCCACTTTAGGTGATAAGTCTTATTAGTATATTTCTGATACCATTTAAATTACAGTAACTATAAGTGCATATGTATTGTCTGACAGGCGATCAAAATAATGCGGTCCATAGTTTTGATGACAAAGAAGAGAGCAATTTTGTGTTGATATTGATTTGTGTTATAATTGTTATATCAGTTGTACTGTCGTTAGCCTTCATTATGTTTCTTATATTAAGAGCAGGTTTTGGTTCAGACATTAAAGCAGTTCAAAAGCCGATCTCAAAACCAAATACCGTTACAAACAATAGTAACAAAACTGCTTAATATCTCACAATTGTTATAAATAAATATCAATTTTTACCCTAATATTTACTCTGATTCATAAACTTTAATGTTTTAAATAAAGTCATTTTAACTTAATCAAAGATTGGAAATCAATTAAATTATTCCTAATGTCAAACCAAGAGATTTGAAAATCACAAATAATATTCCCTATTTTATGGTTATTTTTGTTGAATTGTTGAATTGTTTATATATAATCATTAAATTTTGTAACTTTTATTTAAAATTTTTTTATTGTTTCGCTATAATGTGTATGCAATGAAAATATGGGCAAAATGTGACGATTCTATGACATGTCAAAACTAACCATGATGTGCGATTAATGTTATATAATATTTTATTAAAATTAGTAAATATATGTCTAATTTATGGGTAGAATATGTTTCACGGAGGTAGAGCGAAATGTAACCACTTTAATCGCCCATTCAAAATGGCTTTGATTTTGAATTTATAAATGTAACTTTTAAAATTTTAACATTTTTTATGGTTTCGCTATAATGTATATGTAATGAAAATATGTGTAAAATGAATTTCATGACAAAACTAACCATGTGCGATTAATGTTATATAATATTTTACGCAACCAAAATGAAAAGATACATTTGATGTAATTAATGTGGAAAGTGTTTTATGACAATACATAACATGTAAATAAAATTTTAAAGATTAAGTTATTATTATTAAATAAAGTTATAAATAAATACATATTTGTATATAAATGTATATTTTGTGTAATAAATTTATAAATTCAAGATTTAATAATTTTCATTAAATAAGTTAACTAAACATTACAACAAAATAATGAAAATGTTTAAAAAACAGCATTTACTCCCTTTCGTAGCTCTCATTATCGGTAACTTTTTTCTCGCCTCTTAACTATTGACCGACCCGTCTATAGCGGTGCGGAGCCGACACCTCTGTAAGGGCTACCGTCGGTCACCCACTGAACATCATTTGGATGGCGTCCGGCGTTTGACTCCATTAACATCGCGCCTAAAAGCATACGATTTCGGCCATAGGGTCGGCGCCGTATCGGTTGGGCGCCACCAAAAGCTACACAACATATCTGGCATAAGACACAGCAACAAAAACAGCCGATCATCATGGCCATAAATATAAACCATATTATCCCAAAAATGTCAAAAAAAATTTGATTTTTTCGGTTGTTTACGGCGCCGGTTCTCAGATGACTGTCCAATCATTTCGCTGTCGCTTACTCTCTGATACTGTTGTGATCGCGGTTTCGATGGTTTGCATGACTTTACACTCAAGGGATTGATTTCGATGCGATATTCTGTCCATTTGTTCGCTTCGGCCCTCAATTCATACCGATTGGCGACAAACGTATAGATGTTATCCTTTTCCCGATAAGCGGCTGATATTTCGTAGACATAGAGTTGTGAGACATGAGTCCAATTGGTCGCAGGCTTTCCTAACATTACTTGTTTGCCATCTTTTAACAGATCCAAGCGATTGCTTGTCTCACCTGTCAGTAGATCCACTGTATAGACAGTGACGTAACCACTATTGGACACAACCGTTGCGTGAGTCGTATTGACGTCCATAACAGCGATGATATTTGTTGTGAACATTTTTCTCATGAGTTGTGGCAAACTCTGTACGCCTAAGACCTGCCTTTTAATGAAATCGATTCGCCATTTGGTGTAAGTTTGGGTCAGTTTCTAGAGTTTAGGCGAGAAATAAGATATTTATGTAAATCATTAGTAAATGTCTTGCAATGAATGCAAACTTTAAGTTTAATGATCTCAATAACGTCTGTGCCGTTCGCATAGACCACGTCTACGGGTGTGTCGATTGGATCGCCTTTGAAGACATCATTGACATGACTGAAGTGATAGCTATGGGAACTGTTGTGTAATCCAAAGACAACGGTATTGTCTATAAAGTATACGATTGTCGGAGAAGTAATCGCTTTGTTTGTATTGTTCAACAAAACTATTGAATCGATTCTCCATTGGTTTGGATTACAGAATGGATTCTATAATGAAATGTGTTTTGCATTCGTTGTCATCAGAAATATTGTTAAAATAAATGGTTGTCTTTGAGATACAATTTGGTGATAATATTACCGGAACTGCAAACCCAAACTCAAACCCAAACCAAACACATGTAATTAGCATTGATGTGACCATAAAGTTGTTCATGTTTTTTGACACCCAAATTAGGATTCAAATAGTATACAAATAGCTTGAAATTGGTTTAAATATTTTAAACTGGTTTTCAATTTAAATAATTATGTGTTTTAATTGATTATTAAACACATTATGTTTTGTAAAATAATAAATTGATTACATTTGAATATTTAAAACATTGAAACATCGCGTTATATAATTGTTGTTTTAAAAAATAATTTATATAACGTTAAATACTATGTTATTCATTTAAACATTTATACATTGAATACAGGGTTTTAAATATTGTTCAATAGATTTTTATATTATGTAATTATTAACATAGAATTTTAAAATCAGCAAAATATAATGTCTGTTATTAATTACAATTTGACAATCATATAATCCTGTTTATGTTAAGATATTAATTAACTTTAAGATACACTTATTATTACTAAAATTAGATATTTTAGATAATTAAGTTTGTTAATTACTAATTACACATTAAATCCAACAATATAACAATAAAACATAATGCGTTATTTTATTTAATCAATTTTAAATGATTGTTTATTTATTAATTGTGAACTAATTGACTGATATTGTCGGTATTTTTTTAATATTTTCAGTTCAATTCAAAAAACAATTTGTAATTAATTTCTGTTAATTAAGTGCATAAGTCTTAAATCCATAGCTCTTCTGATTAAATCATTATGTTTATAATAATTTTAATAGTAATTTGTGGTAAAATAAATGTTGCAATAAGTGGTAACAGTTCCTCAACAACCATGGCATCAAATACGGGTCCGCCAGACATGTGTAAACATTCCTCAAGAATGGATTCAATGACACAAATCATAGTTTCCAACAACAATAAGCTGTCGATCGCTTATTTCATAGCAAGCGGTGGTTATTATTGGTTATTAAACGAATCAATGGTCGCGACGGCCGCTAACTGTTTGGGCCGACTTCCCGACGGGTTTAGAGCCGACACCGCCTTCTTTCGGATGTGGAAGCGATGCAATGACTCCGTGTTTATACCAATGGTTGTCATCGCCGACAATGACTTACAAAATCCGCACAAAATTAAATACAAAACTTATTTCACTCATAACCAGACGTGGATTCCGGGTGTGGCCGACGCCAAACTCGACCCCTCTCTCAAACACATTGACATCTATAAGGGTTTCAAAAGTGTGGACACAATCATAAACTTCAGCCCTATTATGAGCGGTCCGTTTGCCGGCAAATTAGGCGCTGAAAACCTTTTCGTCTTCTCGTCGGCCGATAATAATACCTATTATTACGATTGGATTCGACTCGAAGGTTGTGTTCACTCCAACCATACGTTTGAGGGAAAAGCCGTTCAAACCTTCGGCGGGCCGTTGGAGAGAGCGCTCTGGAAAATGACAAAACCAGTCAATACGGCCGCTGTCTATCTGATGTACGGTTTTAGTGACCCCGAAGAGGCCGATATCTCCTTATTTCAGGACAACTCTCACTACATGTTTAACGTTGACTTGAAATTAGTGCAAAAAGTTTGTATTTTCTTTAAGTTAGCGCCAATTAATTGAATTAATCAATGATTATTGACTTTTTAGGGTCAACTCCGATATAAGACAATAGTGACACAATACTACTCAACGTGGATGGGCTGTGCGCTAGGCTTACCCCCAGACCCACCGGTATTGCCACCACATCTGCGGACCACAACTCGCCATCCCTTTAATGGTTCCAATGATATGAATGTTGATTATGATAGCAATTACACAGACATCACATGGAGACCCAATTTTCGTAATTATTGCTTAACATTTTAAATATAATAATGCTTTACATTATGATAGCAGTAAATATGAATGTAATGAATGTGTATTCTTTGACAGATGATAAACATAATGCTCATAGTTTTGATGGCAACAAAGACAGCGATTTTGTATTGATATTGATTTGTGTTATAATTGTTATATCAGTTGTACTGTTGTTATCCTTCATTATATTTCTTATGTTAAAATGCGGTTGGGGTTCAGAGACCAGTACAGTTCAATCGCCGACCCCTAAGCCAAAAACAGTTGCAAACAATGATAACATAAATGCCTAATATCTTCATAATTGTTATATTTAAATATCTACAGTATATTATCCTAATATTTACTTTTAAATAAAGTTTTTTAACTTAAATTAAATGTTGTAAATGTAAATGTATTATCAATTATAAGCACATGTGAAGTGTTTTGTGTTGAGATAATGTCATTCTTAATGTCACATTTGATTTAACTGATGAATTACAATAACTGATGTATTGTATAATTTACTGTATATGTAAAATATACATTACTATCTAACGTAAGAGATCCCGAGACATCTTATAACATTAATACCCCTCATGGTAACTTTGAGAACTTTGAATACAGTACATTATTAATATTAATACGTTAAGGTATTGGCGACAATGATATTGACAGCAGACATGAGGCAACAAATACCATAATATTTTATATAATTATAATGAACCCAGCAAAATTAGTATGAAAAGGATTATGATAAGTTATCGGAAATAATTAATGAGCTTGTATAATATTATTATATAATTTTAATTTAAGTTTTAAATTAATAGAGCACATAATCGGTACTTATAAAATAATTGTTTTTGAACATTTAAATCGACCTGGATATGTTCTTTGCACTCCACGTACATTATTTAATGCCAAATATTTAATAAAATGTATAAGTCTTTAGTCTGGGAGTATAGATCACGGAACTCGTGCTATCATTGATTAAGTAATAATCAGGCAATTAATTCAAGTATTTCATATTTGGATTAATATTAGCAAACAGTCAAATGAATTCAAAGTTAGTAGATTTTTGTTGTTTGCAAAATGTGCATGTAACACTAAATTGGTATTAAAATAAATAACATTGTATAACAATATCAATAGTTTAATACAAACACCTGATATTGTTTTGCAATTTTGCAATCGACGTAAACCCGCGTGTGTTGTGATTATTGACTCTTTTCGCGTATTTAAATCATATAACGAATGGTAAGTTTGATATAAAATAGACTATTATAAAAATTAATTACTTATCTCACGCTTTAAGCGTAAAAACTGTATGTTTTTGAACATTTGCCGCAAATTCTTTACAAAAACAGCGATTACTAAAATAAATTTGAATGAAATTCTGGTATTTTATAAGTTATATTAAGTGTTGAGTCATTCAATTGTAACAATCGATGATAGGTTTTGATTGAAGAATTGACTTATATTTTCCGGAAAAAAGTCGAGTCACTTATTATACATACATTTGATAAGTGGTTTGATATTTGATTTATAGTATTGATGAGCTTTTTTGCTACACTTTCACAATATTTAATATATATTCAGTGCTAAGAATTTTACTTATAAGAAGCTCTTAGTTTTGTTTTTGCTTTTCATTTATAGCAAAAAGGTTTGCGCGAAATGAAGAATAAATGCCTTCTTCTGTGCGTTCACTATATTCTGGTCTCAATTCTTGTATCGCATACCAGAGCTCAGGCCTATTCTGTGGCCAATATTATACCTCAAGGTTATGACCCAAAAACAGCGCCCAATCCCACAGGTATTTTCACATCATTCATAATATTTTATATTATTTCCAGTTATTGTTTTGAATATTGTTTTTAACTTTAAAATTAATTGAAAACTTTTGCTTTCATAGGCGTAACAAACGTCAACATCAGTGTTATTGTCAATGATTTACTGGCCGTCACTGAATCCGATTCGGTTTGTATTTTCACTATTTCTGTTTGGTTTAAGTTTTTAATATTAAAATGTTATTTAAAACAAAATTTTTCTAACTTTTAATTAAAACAAATACTGTATTATAAGCTATTTAAACCTGTTATAACTTGAGATTGTAAATCAATCACTCTGTCATTGTTTAGATATAAACAATTACCTAACATTTATTACATATTTAATAATTAATATTTAGTACTCATCGCTAAATTGCGTAAAACAATTAGATTAACAGCTTTTGTTAACCTGTATTAACTTAATTATGAAGATTCACGTCAATAATTCTTGCATTTAATTCTCTTAATGTCATTCTTAAATTAATTTCGCAACACTTTATATATTTGTTATTATTAGTTGTTTTTCTATTATAGGCTATAACTTATAGCATCTATTTTATTATTTAATTGATTTATTATATAATTAATTATTGACACATTCAATAATAATAATAATTTTTATCATTATTAACTTAAATGCAATAGAGTTTTCAATTGGACCTAACATTGAAACTCAAGTGGTTTGACAATCGATTAAACATGTCTACAATCAAAGCTCTCATTCAAAACACAAACAATACAATCGATAACATAATACTTGACAGCAGTTATGTCCCAAAATTCTGGACTCCAGACATATATTTTCAAAACGCTTTGTCCGCCTCTATAGTCAACTCCGGTCTCAATATTCAGTATTTAGCGTTAGGTCTCAATAATAACATAACATATACGGCAAGAATGAGCGGCAAATTCATATGTAAAATGGATTTATCCGCTTATCCACAGGATTATCAGATGTGCTCTATAGAGGCCGTCAGTCGTGAGTTATTAGTTAAATACAAGTGAAGTAATTGTTGCTAAATATTGTTTAAACCGTTCGTTTAGTCACTAAAACTTCATCGGAATTAATGTTATTCTGGGATGAATTTGTGTCCGCATTCACTCAATACCCGAAGTTCAGGATTAGGAGTACTTATACGGAAACATGTGTTAGAACTTCATATTCGGGTAACTTTTCGTGTATGAAAGCCACACTCAAACTGGTGCGACGGGTCAGCTATTATGTGATCCGTGTCTATGCGCCCACATTTCTCTCCGTTATCGTCACTTTTGTCGGGGTTTGTCATCATTTAACACATGCTTTCATATTATTTATTCATTAATTTATTAATTACTATTAAATTTAGTTCTGGATACCAATCCTGGGCTGGCCCGCCAGGGTATGTCTCACTTATCACATGTCTCAACAGTATTAATAATTAATAAATTATTGTGTAATATATTTAGGTAACAATTCTGGTGACACCACTCCTGAGTTTGATCACACAAGACATCTCACTTAATAACGACATAAGTGTGTCATATGTGGTGGCAATCCATTGGTGGATGATTTGGTGTCAGGTATTTGTCTTTCTGGCGCTCATTGAGTACGCGATGGCCATATCGTGGGCTCATTTTATCAACGAGAAGAAGGCCTTACAAGCGGTCAGTTTTTGACTATTAATCAGTACTTTTGTATTACTTAATAATTGATCCATAATTATGCAGAATAATAACAACAACACAAACAGCGCTTTTGATATGACTAAACTTCGGGGCCATTACTTCGGTAACAAGAATTGGTTCAAGAGATCCGGTAAAGTGATTGAGAGGGTACTGATCTTCTTCTACGGTGAGGTCGACTATTGGAAAGACCCGCTCTCGAGGAATAAAGTTGATTATTGCTCAAGAATTCTGTTCCCATTCCTATGGATCATATTTACCCTGTTGTATATATTTGCGGCCATATGTCCCTGGGCTGTCAACTATAACGATTAGCTCTACCAATACTACTACTTAACCGACAAATAATTTATTACTTTAAGAGTTGGATTCAATTAGTTTTGATTCTTGTATTCAAGCGGTAATTATGTGACAATTCTTGTAATAAATGTTTTATACGTAAATACTTATAAATATATGCTTTTATTTATGATTTAAAACACTGTTTGACATAACAGCGTTTGGTTAGCGATAATCTCGTTTACAATTGTATTTAATATTATTTAATTTACAGTAATTTAATTAAATTATTCATTTTACCAATAAAAGTTACAACTTTTGTATTAATTGTTTTAATTAATTAGAAATAAGGTAAAGGTAATGATGCTGTCGACAGCTTTGAGCAACAGTAACACCTGTTTTCAATGCATTATTAATGTAATCGTACAAATATTATAAGCCATTATAATCCCAATAAAACTTGTCTCTCAACTATTTGTATAGAGAGTATACATTTAGGTAAAGTATATATGCTTTGAATTAAAAAAATTTAACTTGTTTAGCATATTTAATTAAATTACTTGTAATTTTAAGTATTTTTTATATAGAATAATAAGAATAATATTATTATTTATTTATTGATCGAAATAATCTCATCAATACTTTATAAAGTTATGAAATAAATTGAGTAAAAGTAGTGAAGGACTGTTGAATATGAATGATAGGAAGTGATGGAAAGTGTGGTGCGAATGGAGTGACAGTTAAGATCATACTTCAAAGAATCATTTCTATAGTATGTGTCCTTAGCTTCTCATCCAATGAGAAGTCGGCCGAACCCGCGATGATTATACACGCCATGCCTTCCGGAGCGCGAAACAGACCCTCAATTGATCTCACGATTGATTGTGTGGTCAGTGATGAACGGTTCCCAGCACTTCGGTTTTGGGATCGGATGACAAGGGTTATGAGCGGACATACCATTTATATTCAAAAATAGATGCATTTTAAATATTTCTGTTAAGTTTGTTTTATTATTGTTTTAATATAATTATGAAATAATTTTGATTGATTTACAAATGATTACACCATTATATTTAATATTTATGGAATAATTAGTTCTAATTTAATAGTAATCTAGTTCATTTTCCGTTTCAATTTTGCTTAGATTTTGTTCAATTGTAAAGTTTGATTGAATGCACGCAAATGTCTTCTCATTGCTAATTGTATGTATGTTTGCATTCACAGTGTAATCGCCCTGTAATTAGATTGTTATGATTTAGTTATCAACAATTTTTATATACAAATCATTCAATACCTGAATATAAGCCTTCAAAAAGGCAAAGCGTCCTATTCTTAGTTCAATATTGCTTAGAGTGAGAGTACCGGCACTGAGAGTGCAATTGTCGCTTACGACCCGATCTATGGTATGTTTTTTGATTATATGAATATATTTTTTCCACAAATCGCACAAAACATATCCACTTTATACACAATTTTAAAATTAATTATTATGTAATAATTTGTTATGTAAAGTCTAATACCAGGAACCAAGTTGGAAGATACAGGGAATCCTAACCCTGTTTGGCGACACCTTCTCGATCTTCAGTTTGAGCTGCGAATCACTCAAATCAATGTCTTTTAGCACATCCAATGTCACCGATAGCTTCAACGTACCTAACATTTAGTGTTATAGTATTGGACTGATAGCACAAATATGAGATATATTACCAGGGTATTTGATTGGATGCGGATCTAGGGTGATATTCTTAAATACCATTAACTTGTCATTTGATCCACAATCGGTGAAATTATTTTCAGAGCAATCAATTAAACCGATTGACACCAAAATAACCACAAGTACTACATTTCCTATTGGTTTCATAATTATATTATTTATGTCAATCTCGAGTCTATTCTGAATAAATAATGTATTAAATATTTGCTATACTTTTAGCGCTTGTTTAACTTATTTTAAAATCACCAAAACATATGTATTAATAATTATACACATGTAAGCACTTGTATTTTGGTTTTATTTCAGCCAAAACTAATTAATAGATTTTAAGTAACATTTTTGGGATTTAATTATTTAAATAATTTAAATTAGTTAATGATTTAGCAAATTGAATATTAAAAATAATTATCCAAATGGTCGAATGAGCTTGGCCTTTTTCTTTTTATCATTACTGAGATCAATGGTAAAGCCGACGTGACTGCAGCCCAATATTTTACTGGTCTTTGAGTCGACAAATGTTAGATTTGCTGAAAAATCGCCCTTAAATTCAATTGCATTATAATTTAGATTAAATTCAATGATTGAAAATTAATAAAAATACTTCAATAATGCCTAAAAAGAAGTTAAAAATGCCAAACGTTGGTATGACTACATGCGCCCTATCGTACACATAATGGCCAACATTTAGTGGACAGTCGGGCGCCGTCTTGTTTGGTAGTATACCATATATTTCACGCCAAAAGACGCAATAATCGACAGTACTTTCAAATTGATTGATCAAAATTAAGTGCCAATTAAGTGATTGTTAACGTAAGCCATACCACGAGCCGATGCCAAACACACAGGGAATCCTCACTTTCGATGGATTAATCCTTTCGGCAGATATTCTGGTCTTTGTATTCTCTTTCGGTATGTCTTTGAGTACATCCATGTCTATGGTTAGCGTCACAGACCCTGGTGTTAATTATATAAATATTTATTGATAGATTGAAACAATGAACTAATTTACCAGGATATTTGACTGGGTGTGGAATAACAGTATAATTATTAATTCTTAGATACTTATCGCCGGTTCCGCAATCACTTGAACTAAATTGTTTGCCATTAATTAATTTAATAAAAAGTAAAATCATTAATAAAATCATATTTTATCTATTGATTTGTCAACAAATTAGACGAAACATAAATTCTTAAGCAGATTATAAAATAGTTTAGTTTTAAAAATTACATAATTTGTAACACATTTTGAAAGCACATGTATGTAAAGCTGTGTCAATTAATTCAGGTGCAATATTAGGCTAATTTGCTTTTGAATTGAGTTTATATAATAGAGTATCTATTATTATATTTTATACAAAGTTGACTTCTAATACATTATTGACTATTATATTACTAAATATAATTGTTATTAAAATTTATTTACGTTAAAATCCCAATATTGGTATCACTTATTAAAATCAAATCAAAATTTCATACCATGTTTAATAATTTCAGTATTAAAATGCTTTAGATTTTATCATTAATCTCAAAAGGGCTTATGCTTACCTACATGCACAGTATTTTGGATATGAATTTACACATGTACAAATTGAATATAATAAATAACTCACTAATCCTTATGCAGTCAATAATAATTATTAATTTATCACTTTAATTAACTACAAGTTATATTTTGAATTTAAAATATTATAAGAAATATTATGAATTTTAATTACATCGAAAAAATAATTAGAAAATATTGTTACAATATATAGTAATTTGTATATAAAGTGGCAAAAGACTGTTAAAAATGAATGATAAGAATTGGTGCGAAGTGTAGTGAGAATGTGATGACAATTAAGATCATACTTCAAAGAATCATTTCTATAGTATGTTTCGATAGCTTCTCATCCAATGAGAAGTCGGCCGAACCCGCGATGATTATACACGCCATGCCTTCCGGAGCGCGAAACAGACCCTCAATTGATTTGACGATTGATTGTGTGGTCAGTGATGAACGGTTCCCAACACTTCGGTCTTGGGATCGGATGGCATGGGTTATGAGCGGACATACAATTCATATTACAAAAATTAGAAGCATTTGTAAACAAATTATTATATAATTTTCACGTTTTAGTCAAACTATTATAAAACAAATTAAACGTATTTTTATTATTGATTACAAAATTGTACATTTTGTCCATTTATTATAAATTATATTATTTATCACAAATAATTATATCGTTATATCAAATACTAACACATGTTTTGGAAATAATTTTAATTCATTTTCAACATTTAAAATAATTTCATTAATTGTCTTAAACTTATAGTTTGTTTTATTTGTTTAATAAAGTTTCTAAAGTTGTCAATAAGTATGCTATGAAAGTATACAATAAACGGTATTAATTTATTGTATCTATTTATTAATAAACCCTCTAGGTTATTAAGTTATGATCACTTTTACATTGATATTTTGTAAAAATAAATTGTGTTTATGAATTTTAGAAAATATGAATATCATATAATGTAAAAATTCTGTAATACAACATGCCAAACTATAAGTTTAATACAATTAATTAGATATAATCATTGAATATATTTCCGAAACATGTGTTTGATTTTGATATAACTTAATAACGATGTAATTAGTTATATGATGTAATAAATAATATGACAATTAATAATAAATGGGCAAAAATGTACAAATTTGTAATCAATTATAAAAAATAGTTAATTTGTTTTACGATAGATTGATACAGGTATTGAAAATGTATAAATTAGTGAGCATTTGTTTCAAACAATTCAATACAAATTTTAGTCATTTTAATCAAATTAAAATTATAGAAAAATGAATTCATTATTTCAGTCTATGCTTATGATTAGCATTGCTATCATTGAGAGTATGTTTGCCATTGAATATAATTTATAATTTATCTTAATTCTTTATAATTATTTATAATATTATTTGATTTAATAGTAAAATGCATTTGTCGTTATCCAACTCTAAATGACGCTGAATCAGACCAAAAGTGTGTTATGGGTCTCAATAAAGCGATTGCCGGCTATTCAGAGGCAGAGCTGATCCAAACGATTCAAAACAACTTAAATCAATGCCAGACATTGATTATGAAAAGAAGCCAAACGTCCAAAGATATGGGTTTCAACTGTTATTACATGTTTAACGTTAACTATACTCAAGGGTTGCAACAAATCCTGGGAACCGATGCTTTAAACACACGACTCAAAGGTATAAGTGATGGAAACCGAAGACTAAAAGGTGTTAGAGCTTTGGCCGAAATCACAAACCATATGGTCTGCGATGAAATCGGGTTCAGAAATAATCATCGAAACGATTCGGTCGAGTGTTTGCTTTACGAAAAGCTGGGAATCGGAACCGAAGTAGTGCTAGAATTCCAAGGATTGGATGCAATGATGATTGGATGGCAATTAGAAGAGAATATTAAGAATCCAATCGTCGGCAAAGTTGTCGGAGATGTGAGTAAAATGTGATTTTGTTGTATATTTTAATGGTTTACAAGTTTTATTATATTTAACTTAAAGATCGAGACTTTGTATAAACAACTGTTTGCCGGATCTCAAGAATGTGTGAAGAGCCTGAAAGGCAACGAATATTGTCGTAATGTTAAGGTATTTAAGTGGGAGTGGTGTCGGAGGTATGACCTCCTCTTCATTCGCCCAATTATTCCCAATTCCAACATCTGATCCCGTCTTCAAACTTACGGCTTAATAATTCGATTGATTCAAAAATTGTTGGTTTTTTAAAATAAACTAATATTAAAATTACAGTATTTACAGTAAATTTGTATTCTTTAGAACCAAATTTATTTATGATATTAATTGCAAATAAAAGTTTTCAAACTCTTTAAAACTGATATTAATTAAAACAATTTCCTTTAATTATTGATCAAAAAATTCTAATTTTGACATATTTTATACAGTAATAACTTTATTGGCCGTCAATTGTTTTTAGGCACTAAATGTATGGTTAATTCCATTATAATCAATGTAAGAGTTGTTAAAATTCAATATATTTGTAATAATTGGACAAAATATGAATGATTTTGAGTAACAAAGTGTTGTGGAAATGATTGAAATGAGATTCTCTTAATCACAAACTCGGAGACAAAGAGAAAGTCAACTCAAATATTCTCACTTTACGTTAGTATAATCTCTGTATGAAAATTAGATTTTAATTGAGATATGTTATCATGTGTTAACTTTAATGATCAATATTTCACCACATTTTTACTCATCATATAGTGATTGTGAATATTTCCAATCATTTCATGTTTTATCTCACAATATTAATATAAAAGTCAATCTCACATTAATATTTGCCATTTTATGCTTCAATTCAATGCTCCAAACATTGTTTGCTTCGTTTTATATATTATTTATTTATCATTTCATTATTTCTGTGTTATATTCAATTGTTTAAGTAATACTCTATTAATATATCAGTGATTTCAATAATGGGTACAAATAATAGAGTAAATTATAATAAAAATCTAATGACTTTTCTGCCTATTTATAGCGTGTTCTCCAAAACTTTGTCGTCCGGCGAACTCCGGGACCAATAATTTAACGACAATTTTGTTTCACTCAATCCATGGCGAAAACGTGCGGCTGTCGGCCGACTCGACGGTCGCTCAACGGAATGGCGACTATTGTCAGGCATATGTCTTTGCAGAGCGTCCCTTACGTTTGGGTCAAAAGCTTGTGATCCAAGTTTTACAGACCGATGACAGATATAAAGGAAGCCTTGCTTTTGGACTCACGACTTGCGATCCGTCGACTATTAATAGCAATGATTTGCCCGAAGATTCGCACCAACTGTTGGATAGATCTGAGTATTGGGTTGTAATCAAAGACGTGGCAAACGGACCGCAAGCGGGCGATGAAATGGCCTTTAAGATGACAGAGAGCGGTGAAGTCCACATGACTCACAATCGTGAACCCGTCCAGACTTTAATGCACGTCGACTCCACTCAACGAATGTGGCCTTTCTTTGATCTCTACGGCAATACAAATAAAGTGAAAGTTTTAGGTAATTATTGTTTACTTCTGTATATTTGTGAAACACATATACCATATAATTAATTTAAAGGCATTAAACTAATGGCATGTTTTGTATTGTTAGGCACTTGTGATAACGAAACGCCTGAAAATGTTGGCAATTGTGCACAAGTGATGGACTCCCGGAATAGCCAACAAACGTCGCGTCCCATTACTACACAAAATAATGGTTTGACTGTAAGACTGACCCCAAACTCGTCGAGTTCTCCCAAACTGAACAACACTAACAGTAACTCCGGTATGTTTTATATTGAAATTGATGTTTAATTTATATTTTACTAAATTGTTTATATTGTTTCTATAGAGCCGTTGAATGCAACCGAAAATAAGTGTATCATTTGCTGCGAACAGCCCATTAATAGCGTACTATACATGTGCGGACACGTGTGTATGTGTCACGAATGCGCGGTCAAGCAATGGCTAGGATCGGGAGAGTGCCCTATATGTCGAGCCACCATTCTAGAAGTGATTCCGTTAAAGGCAATGGGAAATGAGTGCAATGTTTGCTACAAACAGCCCATTAATAGCATACTATTCAGGTGCAGACACGCGTGTATGTGTTACTCATGTGCGGCGAAGCAATGGCGAGGGCCCGGGTGGGGACAGTGCCCTAAATGTCGAGCCGGCATTCAGGATGTGATTCGCATGTATTGGTCATGATTTGCCATTCATTATGTATTAAAGACTAAAAGTTTTGGTTAATAAGAGATTAGAAATCGGAGTTATTATTTGTTTTGTAAATATTTTGAATGTTTTTAAAAGAAGTTTTTATTTTAAAAGTTTCTTAAATGAAGAGTGAATGAATTTTTGTGATTATATTTTTATTAACCATTTGATTGTGAATAACGAATAGTATGGATAATAATCAATTGTGAACTGATTTCACTCACAAACCGCTTAATAAAATACTTTGTTTTTAATATTTTGAATGTTTTTTTTTAAAGTTTTTAAGTATTCTTTAAAACCAAATTTATTTATGATATTAATTGCAAATAAAAGTTTCAAATTACTTTTTTAATTAAGACATTTTCCTTTAACTATTGATCAAAAAAATTACAATTTTGACGTATTTTCTACAGTAATAACTTTATTGGCCGTCAATTGTTTGATGTCTTGTTCAGAGTATCCATATTTCATAAGCACTTGTTTTGTGTGCAAACAGTCGTTCACATCGTTATCACTCGCAACGGGTTTGGCCGGAGTTCGGCACAGAATGGGCGCCGGTCTGGGCCTACCGTCCGGGAAAAACGAGTTGCGATCCCTATTATGGATGTATTGGTGAGCGCTCTGCATATCGAGCACTGGTGTCACACAACAGTCCACTTTGTCGAACATCTCTGTCCACTCTTTCTGGGTTTTAGTGGCAAAAACGGCCGCAATTTTATCGGACAATTGGCCCCAATTTTGTAACTCATTTCTCTCGTAATCATTAATATCGAGGCCTAAAGTGTTGATAAATTGCTCGTAAAACTTCCACTCCTGTGCGGCCACTGCCATGAATTTGTTGTCCAGAGTCCTATAGCACCGGTAGAAGTGGGCGCCGCCGTCCAGCATATTGCCCATCCGTTCCGTCGGTTGGCGCCAAACAATGCCTTTCATACCATAGTTGTCGTCCATTGACTCCCATATCCNTATTGTCCAGAGTCCTATAGCACCGGTAGAAGTGGGCGCCGCCGTCCAGCATATTGCCCATCCGTTCCGTCGGTTGGCGCCAAACAATGCCTTTCATACCATAGTTGTCGTCCATTGACTCCCATATCCATTGGCATAGATATGACGCGCCTTCAGTCAGATTGCAGTCAATCACTTGACCTCTTCCTGATTTGCTCCTCTCGAAAAGGGCCAGACATACGCCCAGCGCTGCCATCAGTCCTCCGCCCCCGTAATCGCTCAACACATTGATGGGCGGAAGTGGTCTCTCGGGTGTGCCTAACATCGACAGAATGCCCGAAATGGCCAAATAGTTGATGTCGTGTCCGGCCTTTTGCGACAAATAACCCGTTTGTCCGAAACCAGTGATTCGCGTGTAAATCAAACGCTGGTTCAGTGGCGTCAACACCTCTGGCCCTAAACCCAGTTTCTCCATAACTCCGGGTCTGAATGTGTCGATGAGTACATCCGCTGTTTGGCATAATCTCTTCAAAATGTCTTTTCCCTCCGCTTTCTTCAGATCGATTTGAATCAGTTTTTTGCCTCTCTTTAGGTTTTCCAACTCTTTTCCAAATACCTTCAAAACGTAACACAATTTAAATGCATTGAAAACAAAGCAAACTAATCCGTTTATGGGCTAGCTGCGCTTAGTGAAGCCGAGGCTTTAGCCGGTTATGAACCGGTGTCTTTCCAGGGCCTCGATTTGGTTGGTTGAGATAGTGAAAGTGTGGAAATTCACGGTATAAATACAATTATATTGTTAATATTCACTCTGGTAATTATACACTGTATTTATTACAATAGATTTGAATAAGTTTTATAGAAATGTGATTTTCTTGACGACCAAAATGGAAATAATCACATCTATTGCACTCTATGACAGCAAATGTGTAAATCATTAATTGTTGTGTTTTTAAAGGAAATAATAAAGTTTTATTTCAAAACAAAATAAAATCATAAGTAATCTCAGAGTTTATTCTTAAATATGTCTATCATTTAAAACTTTTATTACTATTGAGTGGATTTTTATAAGGAAATGTTTTATAAATTAAGTTTTATTATAAATCCTTTGCAAAATTTAATACCATTTACATGATTATCATTTTAATGAAATAATTAAAAATGCAATTAAACACAATTAGTAAAACAATTAATTTTATTTAAAAACTCATTAAAATGTATATTAATATATTAGTGATATATTTATTAAAAACAATTTATTAATTTTAGATAAATGTTATTTTAAACTTAAATTGCCAAAAAAAAGTAATTTAAAAATTGTTTAATTTTAAGATTAAAAACATTTGACTTTAATTAAGGCATGTTTAGATCTGATTATTAAACAATTTTTTTTTAATTTGGGCGAACAGAAAGTAACCAAAACCTCATTCAAAGCATCGGATCCTCAATCGGCATGAAGTGACTGAAACTAATTAATAAATTTGATGACAATATTCTTAGGAATCGTAACATTCATATCATTCAGACGCCGAAGAAGCGGTTCCTTTACATCAGATCTCAACACAAGCTTGAAATACTTCTTCGACGCCATGTTTTCAATGCAATGCGATATAAAGTCAAACAATTGATCAAAGTTTTGATGACGTCTCAAAGACAACACTTTTATATGAGTGAAGAGTTTAAGATCATTGAACTCGAGGGTAAAGTCACCGATATATAATCGCTTCAGTTGTGGCAATTGTGATACAAATTGCATACATTTGTGTCCACATTCATTACAATCATCGGAGTCTTCATTGTCTTTATTGCACTCGCATTTGATTGAAATGCAATCCATATCTAAAACCTTTACGTTTGGATAAATTTGTCTGAAATTAACCATTTTTGGGGACAAAATCACATTTATTGAATGCAAAGACTTTAGTTTAGGCATCGATTGCATGACATTTATGTTGACACCATTGTGTGTACCGATAGATAAATATCTCAATTGATCGAGTTTTGGG
>CAJPIZ010001086.1:0-18634 GCA_905368565.1 Medioppia subpectinata | reverse complement strand
AATAATAAAATTATTAAAACCAAAATTTTGAAATAACTTAATATTATTATAATTCAATTCAATAATATTAATAACTTTATTAATTAAAATTTAAAAACTAAAGTTTTAGTTAAAATATATAACAAATCAATATTTAAATTATAAACCAAAAGATGGCAATCGTTGTCCCATAAGTGATATTAATTTAAGCCAAACCTAAAGTTCAATTGTTATTCATTTCAATTGTACAATAGATGACGGCATCGGTTCCATAAGATATAAACATTTGTCTAAAACTTAAAATGTAATAAATAGATAACAGATTTCACTAACTCTTCCATAAAGGCCTACAAATTGCAATAAATTATATTCGTGTTTGAGTTTAGCTCAGGGTCAATTTAAATATTTTAAATGAATCACGAGTGATGAGTATAACCATATATGGTAAAAATTATAAATATAAAACATGCTCATATTATATTAATGCCAATTACTTTCCCCAAATTGTATTAATGATGTACTGTATAATATTTATTGACCTAGGATAAATTTTAATTATAACCCCTTCTATAATATGTACCAGAATTTATGTAGAATTTATGAATTGATTGGGTTTTTCCAAACCAATAACTAATAGATTGTGAAATGAATTAATAGTGAATTAATTAATATTCACTTGATTTTCACAATTGAAGGATTACTTAATAAAGCGTTGAATCGATACTCAAATCTATCATTAAGTTTAAAATATCGCGGAGAAAAATGTCACCAAATTATGTTCAAAAGTTTTATTCACACGAATGCCAGCCATCGGGACATCAATTATCTCATCAGACAATCGCTAAGTTATGGCACCTAATGGTCGGACAGGGACTCAGAGCACGGATGTCAGCAGTTGTTCAGTTGTGGTCAAAGACAACAACAGCTAATCTATGGCTAATGACTCACAAGAAGATTGTATGTGTGATCACCGTTGGAACCAATGGACAAGACTTTTGTTTCGCTCGTTTTTATGATCACAATCTAAAGACTATTCACTTTAAAGTGGATCTCAATCAGGACTTTGTCTTTGAGACCAGGAGTTCAGTGTTTTATGTCTTAAGCGGATCCGACGGTCAGAGCATTGGTATTAAATTTGGTGACAAATTAGAGGCAAAAAAATTCAAAATAATAGTAATGGAGAAAAGACTCAAACAATTTGAACAGTTGTCTGAATGCAAGCCATCGCCAGACTTGCCATCAAATACTGGACTCAAGACAATTGAGTCCAAAGAGAAACACGCCATGGCTTCGGATAAAACATCACTCAATACTTCCAAACCATTGAATACTAATCTGAAGACACATTTGCATGAATACCGATCCCTTGCATATCGGGGTTTTCATCGGATATCGGAACCGCTCCGTAGGCCTACAACTCTGCCAAAGACATCATTAAAACCCAAGACTAGGTCTTCAATACTAACCAATGGATCAGTCATTGACTTACAATTGGATCCAATTCTTGACACAAAGATTGAGAAATGTTTCACTCAATTATCAAAAAGCCTTCAATTAATGGATTCATCACTCAATCAACTGATACTCGATGTCCGCCACAAAAAGCACACAAATCAAGAGGTATTACCATTGATTTTAATTGATATAAAGTATATAATCAGCGATAAATTACAGCCAAATTAATTTTAAAACAGGATCAACCAATTGATATATCCCTGTCATCGGTGGTTGAATCGGACAAAACTGTAGACACACCTGCGATGGGCGACGATAACCAATCGATCACTGGATCCGATTCAGACAGAGACACAAAAAGTAGTTATCGGACGTATAGAAGAAAGAAACGCTTCCGACGAGGAGTTCCCGTTAGGAAATCACTACATTATAGGGCTATATATAATAGTTATCATTTGTCACAACAGTTACCGGAATCGGTGCGCGAAGTGTCCGAGAAATTGGCCTTAAATACTACGCTTAATGGACATGAGTTGGCCACCGATGACCACTCGGATCTAATTTGTGATACCGAAGAGGAGGACAGCGAAGCTATTGTCACTAAAAACAACGACAATCAATGCGACGGCGGAATCGATGACTACGACAAAGGATATGATGTACTTTTATATTTACTGAGTGAGCATCAGATTAAAGTCGGCTACGGCTTAACCTTTTGGCGTCGCTGGTCAAGTGGTGCCCACAATTACGGCCAACAGATGCCTCAACGCCGGGTAATACCCGTGGATTCGGAAACATATAACCGGTTTCGGGAAGTGATGGGCGACCGGGCGTTGACATCGAAGTTTGAGTCCACACTCGTGTTGATTAGAAATGATTCTTCGAGTTTAGAATTGGATGTAAAATCAGATTATATCGACATTACGCCTAATGAGATGGCAGAGATCCCCGTAATATCGGTGGAGTCGTGGCTTTATAAGCAGATTCGGGATTTGGTAGCCATATATGGATATATCATGAGCGATCATGAGGTGATCATCACAACCGGTTCAAAACAATCGGGTCGTAAGTATTACAAACAATGATAAAAAAAACAGTGGACACAACTATACCACCAAAGTTTGACCTATCAATTGATATATCTCTGTTATCAGTGGCCGAATCGGGAAAAATTGTGGACACGCCTGTGATTGTCGGCGATATGCAAGCGATGACTGGATCCGATTCAGACAAAGATACAAAAGATAGTTATCTATCGCATAGGAGAAGGAGACGTCAGTTCCGACGCGGAGTTCCCGTTAGAAAATCACTACTTTATAGGGCTATATATAATAGTTATCATTTGTCACAACAGTTACCGGAATCGGTGGGCGAAGTGTCGAAGTCGTCGAAACAATCGGGCCGTAAGTTTTGCGGGTGTTTCCCGTGAAAACGTGGTAAATATTGATATAATTTGACGATAATTTTGTTACCACTTCTGTTAACAAGAGTTTCTGAATTTAAATATCTATTGATTTAGTTTTTGTAATATTTGTTTAATTAGTTGTTTTTTGTAATGTTATAATGATTTAAATAAATGTTTCTAAATTTATAATCATGGTTTAATTGCTGAATACTACAGTACTTAAAAAGTAATAATATTATATTTACCTTTTATTTAATTTTAAACAAAATGATAAAAATAAACCTTTGTTTGTTTTAAAATTCATTAAGAATTTAAAATTCGTTAAAAATAATTAACGCAATATTATAATTATTTAATAAAATGTATCTAAATTGCATGCAAATAATGGTTGTAATTTATAATCGTAATTGTGATTAAATTAATCAATACAATGGTGTTATTTAATTTTTAAATTAAATATTGAATTTATGAATAAAAACATTTAAAAACATTTGTCTAACATTGCAAAAATAATTCAAACAATTTTTTATATTTTCCTTATAATTGAAATATACAAAATTAATTTTATTAAAATTAAATAGACCAAGATTATTATTTGATTATTGAGTCACCATTATAAACCGGACAATTCTATTGAACAAAATAAATGTTCATGAGTTAAATAATGTGATATAGCTTTCTCTGACAACTAATAATCATACCATATATGGAAAAAATAATTAATATATAGCATATTAAATTATATTTATACTAATTATAATCACCCAAATATTATGTATGAATTACCACATAATTATTTATTATACAAATCATTTGTAATTTCTCACCCCTTATATAATGTATACTAATATTTCTGAACAACTTATCTCTTGTTTGGTTTTTCCACACTTTTAATCGTGTGATAAATTCAAAGGCAATTAATTGATATTTGTTTTCAATTATTAAAACATTGTTTAATAAAATCAATTAATTAATACATCTGTCACTTATTATTTAAAACAAAATGTCATCAAATTATGTCCAAAAGTTTTATTCACACGAATGCCAGCCATCGGGACATCAATTATCTCATCAGACAATCGCTAAGTTATGGCATCTAATGGTTGGAGAGGGACTCAGAGCACGGATGTCAGCAGTGGTCCAGTTGTGGTCAAAGACAACGACAACTAATCTATGGTTAATGACTCATAAGAAGATCGTATGTGTGATCACCGATGGAACCGATGGCCAAGACTTTTGTTTCGCTCGTTTTTATGATTACAATTTAAAGACTATTCACTTTGAAGTGGATCTCAATCAGGACTTTGTCTTCGAGACCAAGAGTTTAGTGTTTTATGTCTTAAGCGGATCCTATGGTCAAAGCATTGGTATTAAATTTGGTGACAAATTAAAGGCAAAAGATTTCAAAATAATAATAATGGAGAAAAGACTCAAACAATTTGAACATTTGTCTGAATGCAAGCCATCGCCAGACTTGCCATCAGATATTGAACTCAAGACAATTAATCCCAAAGAGAAACTTCATGGCATGGATTTGGATAAAACATCACTCAATACTTCCAAACCATTGGATACTTATCTGAAGACATTTTTGCAGGAATACCGATTTCAAGCATATCGGGGTTCTCACCGGATATCGGAACCGATCCGTAGGCCTACAACTCTGTCAAAAACATCAGTAAAACCCAAAACTAGGTCTTCAATAGTAACCAATCGACGAGTCATTGGCTTACAATCGGATCCAATTCTGAACACAAAGATTGAGAAATGTTTCACTCAATTATCAAAAGGCCTTCAATTAATGGATTCATCACTCAATCAACTGATACTTAATATCCGCCACAGAAGTTATAGATATCAAGAGGTATTGCCATTGAGTTTAATTCCTATGAAATATATAATCAGCGATAAATTACAGCCAAATTAATTTTAAAACAGGATCAACCAATTGATATATCCTTGTCATCGGTGGTCAAATCGGTGGACACACCTGTGATCGGCGGCCATAACCAATCGATCACTGGATCCGATTTAGACAAAGACACAAAAGTTAGTCATCGGTCACACAATTGGAAGAACTGCTTCCGACGCAAAGTTATACATAATAATTATTATCTGTCACTACAGTTACCGGAATCGGTGCCCGAAGTGTCTAAGAATTTGATGGCAAAAACTGCGGTTAATGGACACGAGTTGGCCACCGATGACCACTCGGATCCAATTCGTGACACTGAAAAGGAGGACAGCAGAGACAGTGTCATTGAAAGCAACGACAATCAATCCGACGCCGAAATCGATGACTACGACAAAGAATATGATGTAATTCTTTGTTTACAGAGTGAGCATCACATTAGGGTCGGCTACGGCTTAACCTTTTGGCGACGCTATCATATGGCGACCAATAAACCAAATGATGCCCACAATGTCCGCCATCAGGGGCCTCAACGCCGGGTAATACCCGTGGATTCGGAAACATATAACCGGTTTCTGGAAGTGATGGGCGACAAGAAGTATGGCAATGCGTTCATTAGAAATGAATCATTGAGGTTAGCATTGGATGCAGAAACAGATGGTGGCCGCAGTGCGCCCTTTGTCATGGCAAAGATCCCGGTAATATCGGTGGAGTCGACACTTTATAAACAGATCCGGGATTTGGTGGCCATATATGCAGATATCAAACATCAAGTGGTTATCACAACTGATTCACACTTTGACGGTGAAAGCGATGGCAACAATGAAAAATATGCTGCGTTTAATGGACACGAGTTGGCCACCGATGACCACTCGGATCTAATTCGTGACACCGTAGAGGTTGGCGAAGACATTGCGAGTGAAGACACCGGTAATCACGGCGGAAGCGATGGCAACGTTGAAGAATATGATGTATATATTAGTCGTTATCCGTGTAATAAACGTAAGATTAATGTATACAAAGGTTGTAAGTTATGGCCACATAAGGCGACCGAAGTATCATTTGATGTAAACAACCCCACATTCTTATATCCCTTCCGCTTAATATAAGTGGATTTGGAAACTTTTCAACGGTTCCGGAAAGTGATTATGGATTCGACCAGCGATTCCATTCTCACCCACGTGTTCATCAGAAATGATTCATCGATGTCCAAACCGGGCGATAAAGCAAATGATGGCCACAGTGAAGGCAAACACCCGGTAATATCGGTGAACCCACAAACTTATAAACAGATCCGGGATGTGTTGGCCATGGATGGATGGGTTGGCAATATGTCTCTCAAATACCGAGTGGTCATTAAAACCGATTTAAAGTTGTCTAAATCATCGAAACAATCGGGCCGTAAGTTTTGCTGGTGTTTCCAATGAATACGTGATAAATGTTGATATAATTTGACAATAATTTTGTTACCACTCGGACTAACACGATTTTCTGAATTTAAATACATATTATTTTTTTTAAAATATTTTTTTAATTACTTGTTTTCTGTAATGTTGTATTGATTTAAATAAATTTTTCCTATATTTGTAATCATGGTTTAATTACTAAATAATATTTTAAAACTAATAATATCATACTTACATTTTATATAATTTTAAACAAGATGATAAAAATAAACTTGTTTATTATAATATTCATTAAGACTTTTTAAAAATAATTAACGCAATATTATAATTATTTAATGCATTTATCTAAATTGAATATAAATAATAGTTGTAATTAATAATTGTTATTGTGATTGAATTAAACAATACAATGGATTTACTAAATTTTTAAATTAATTATAGAATTTATAGATAAGAACATCATTTTAAATAATTTGTCTAACATTTAAAAAAATAATTAAAACAATCTTTTATATTTTCCTGCTAATTGAAATACACAAAATTAATTTTAGTAAAATCAAATAGACCAAGATTATTATTTGATTAGTGAGTCAGCATTATAAATGGGGCAATTCTATTGGACAACATAAAAGTTCATGAGTTAAATAATGTGATATAGTTTTCTCTGACAACTAATAATTATACCATATATGGATAAAATAATTAATATATAGCATATTCCATTATATTTATACTAATTATTAACCCCCAAATATTGTGTATAAATTATACATAATTATGTATCAATATTATACAAATCATCTTAATTTCTCACCCCTTATATAATCTATCATAATATTTATGAATTACTGATCTATTGTATGGTTTTTCCAGAATTTTAATCGTGTGATAAATTCAAAGATAATTAATTGATATTTAATTGTTTTTTTTTATTTAATAAAATTAATTAATAAATATATCTCTCACTCATTATTTGAAACAAAATGTCACAAAATAATGTCCAAAAGTTTTCTTCACACGAATGCCAGCCATCGGGACATCAATTATCTCATCAAACAATCGCTAAGTTATGGCATCTAATGGTTGGAGAGGGACTCAGAGCACGGATGTCAGCAGTGGTCCAGTTGTGGTCAAAGACAACGACTGCTAATCTATGGCTAATGACTCATAAAAAGATCATTTGTGTGATCACCGATGGAACCAATGGACAAGACTTTTGTTTCGTCCGTTTCTATGATCACAATCTCAAGACTATTCACTTTGAAGTGGATCTCAATCAGGAATTTGTCTTCGAGACCAGGAGTTCAGTGTTTTTTGTCTTAAGCGGATCCTATGGTCAGAGCATTGGTATAAAATTTGGTGACAAATTAAAAGCAAAGGATTTTAAGATAATAGTAATGGAGAGAAGAATTAAATTATTGGAACAGTTATGTGAATCAAAGCCATCGCCAGTCTTGTCATCAGATTGTATATTGCAGACAATTGGGCCCAAAGTGAAACTTCATGGCATGTCTTCGGATAAAACATCACTCAATACTTCCAAACCATTAAATACTAATCTGAAGACACATTTGCATGAATACCGATCCCAAGCATATCGGGGTTCTCAACGAATAACAGAACCGATCCGTAGGCCTACAACTCTGCCAAAGACATCAATAAATTTCCAGAATAGGTCTTCAATAATAACAAATCAATCAGTCGTTGACTTACATTCGGATCCAACTCTGGACACAAAGGTTGAGAAGGGATTGATTCGACTCTTAAAAGACATTCAATTAATGGATTCATCAGTTAATCAACTAATACTTGATGTCCGCCACAGAAGACACACACATCAAGAGGTATTGCCGTTGGATTTAATTGATATAAATGATGAGCGCAGGGGTTATAAGCAAACAATTACACATTTAAAACAGTCTCAACCAATCGATATATCGCTGGCATCAGTGGCCGAATCGGTGAAAATGGTAGACACACCTGTGATGGGTGGCGATAACAAATCGATTACTGGATCCGATTCAGACAAAGACACAAAAGGTAGTCATCGGTCACAAAATTGAAGGAACTGCTTCCGACGCTTAGTTGTACATAATAATCATTATTTTTCACTACAGTTACAGGAATCGGTGCCCGAAATGTCTAAGAATTTAATGGTAAAAACTGCGGTTAATGGACATGAGTTGGCCACCGATGACCACTCGGATCCAATTCGTGACACCGGAAAGGAGGACAGCGAAGACATTTTCATTGAAAGCAATGACAATCAATCCGACGGCAAAACCGATGACTACAACAAAGAATATAATGTAATTCTTTATTTACTGAGTGAACATCAGATTAGGGTCGGCTATGGCTTAAACTATTGGCGACGCTATCATATGGCGGCCCATAAATCAAGTGATGCCCACAATGTCCGCCAACAAGAGCCTCAACGCCGGGTAATACGCGTGGATTCGGAAACATATAATCGGTTTCGGGAAGTGATGGGCGAAAATATTGCATTATATGTGTTGATTAGAAATGATTCATTGAGGTTAGCATTGGATGAAGAAACAGATTGTAGTCACAGTGTTCGCAACGATAAAGCTAAGCGCCCGGTAATATGGGTGGAGTCGACACTTTATAAACAGATCCGGGATTTGGTGGCCATATATGGAGATCTCACAAGCGATGATGAGGTGATTATCACAACGAATTCAAAGAGACATGAGTTGGCCACCGATGAACATTTGGATCCAATTTGTGACACCGAAGATGTTGGCGAAGACATTGCCATTAAAGAGAATGATAATCACTCCGACGGTGAAAGCGATGGCAACCATGAAAAATATGATGTATTTATTAATCGTTCGCTTTTTAATAAGCGTACGATTAATGTATACAAAGGTTACGAGTTATGGCCACATAAGGCGACCGAAGTATCACGTGATGGTAACAATCGCCGCAAATATCTCGACCACTTAATATCCGTGGATTTGGACACTTTTAAACGGTTCCGAAAAGTAATTAAGGATACGACCGGAAATTACTCCACCACCTATGTGTTCATCAAAAATGATTCATCGATGTCCAAACCGTGCAATGATGGTCGCAGTGAAAGCAATGTCCCGGTAATATGTGTGGACTCGCAAACATATAAACAAATTCGGGATGTGTTGGCCGTGAATGGAAATCCACCGTTCAATCACCGGGTGGTCATCAAAACCGATTCAAAGTGGTCTAAATCATCAAAACAATCGGGCCGTAAGTTTTGCTGGTGTTTCCCGTGAATACGTGGTAAATGTTGATATAATTTGATGAGAGTTTTGTTACCACTCTGACTAACACGGGTTTCTGAATTTAAATACCTATTAATTTTGTTTTGTATTATTAATTTAATTAGTTTTTTTGTAATATTATAATGATTTAAATACTTTTCTATGTTTTTCTAAATTTCAATATTTGTAATCATGGTTTAATTGCTGAATACATTTTAAAAATTAACAATATAATATGAATTCATATAATTCTAAACAAAATTCATGATAAAAATAACCTTTTGTTTATTTTAAAATTCATGAAATACTAAACGTTATACTATTATTATTTAATACATTTGTCTAAATTGAATGTAAATAAAGTTGAGATTGTAATCGTGATTGAATTAATAAATACAATGAGTTTATTAAATCTTGAAACTAATTAAAAATTTTATGAACAACCTTTGTTGAGAAAGATCTTAAGAAACATTAATTTAAATTTTATTTAATTTAATAAATTAATATAAAATATGTGCTTATGATTATTGTTATTTTTTTAATTATAAATTACGATAATTTACATAAATATAATTTTTAAAGACTAGAGTTGTTTCACATTTTGAAAAACATTTAAGATTTTCTAACGTTAACAAAACAATTTAAATATAAATAAAAATATATATTTTTAAGATTAAAATTGATTAATTAATTTAGGTTTAAATTGACCAAAATTATTATTTCGTTGATGAAGTTCATTTGACATTATAAATAAGTAATGACTCATAACTTATGAGTTAAATAGTGTTATATAGCTTTTTGTATTACCATATATGGTAAAATATTAATATAAAACACTAGAATATTGATAGTCAACGTAGTACAGCGGCTGTACTTAGTGTAGCCACATGCCCACTAAAATATATGGATTAAATATATACATAATAGATTGATTAAATTGACAATTCACATACATTTAACATTATAATTAAATATACAGTCTGTTTTGGATATAATCCCCACATAAAATTTTCAAAAAGTGGGGATTATAATGGAATGTTGATTATAATAGACTTGTATTCACTCCATGTATAAACTTTCTTAGATTTTACTAATACTATGATTATTATATATGAAAATAAGTTTTATTCGAGTTTTAATCAACATTGTGTATGATTTATCAAATTAGTATAGATTTTTAAAAATTTTTAATATTTTTATGCAATTTTTATGGTTATTGAAAAGTGGGGACACTATTGAACTATAATTTGTGTGGCTTTCTATGTACGAGTGTTTTATATATTGAGGGATTATAACGGGTTGGGGATTATAATAAAAACAAAATTGGGGATATTAATGATACTATTTTAACATTATATGAATGGCAACGACTTATGATTTTTAAAATTAGGGGATAGTAATTAAATGGGGATACTATTGGGGGTATATTATATCCAGAACAGACTATAATTATATTAAACATAGAGGAAACACCGTGTTTACATGTTTTAGATATATTGAAATTGAGATACATTGAGATCACGTTTGAAAATATGATTATCTAATACTATTAAGTCAAATATTAATAAAATTGTTGATATTCGTAAATATCATCACAAATCTTATTAAAAATGTGATTTAATAAATAGATTTCTAATAGAAATTTTCTATGATTCCTTTTTTAAAATGACGTTAAAATGACGTGTGTGGATAGACTGAACGCTAACCACAATAGACAACAAGATAATAAACTATTAGGTTGACCTTCACGTAATGTTTCTTGTTAAAACTGACAAACCTAAATCTTTTTTACCGACCGTTGCGCCACCTATTTATGGCACACTGTGAATTTGAATCTGGCTAATCTAAAAAAACGTTGACTATTAATACACTAGAACTATATTTAATAATTATTATCCCCCAAATAATAGTAACAATATACAACATAATGATTATTAACCCAAGGTTATTTTAATTAATAGCCCGATATATAATGTATAACAATATTTGTGTACAACTAATAATTTGATTGGTTTTTCCAAAATTCAGATCATATGATAAAGGAGGATGCCCATTTTGGGGATAGCGTGCAACCGGGAATTATTGTCATAAAATGAAAGTACTTTCTCTAAGGAATCGAGTGATATACTACATATGGTCAAGTGACCTCTGGTTTGACCGCAGTGACCACTTTTATCGGGAAAAATTCGAAAGTTAAATCTTTTATTCTATGAATAAGTATATCATATTATATATCAATGGAAAGGTATGAGGGAGAGGAGTAATGTCTTAAAAGAATTTTTAAATTCTGACGTCAGCGACCAAAGTTACATCAAGAATAAGAAGTTTGCTTACAATTATACACGTTATTTATGGCGTATAACATTTTTATTCTAGTCCATTTACATAAATTATAATTATTGTGATCATGATCATGATTTTTAAAAATTGAAAAAATTTTAAAATTTTTTATTTGCAATTTGGGGCCATTTAAGTATTACCACTGGACAAATCCCTTTTAACGTAAATACAGTATCTTATACAGTATAATGTAAAGGGTGTGTGGTATATATGTCCGTATAGTGTTTTCCATAGGAAAGCATTACAATAGTAGAATATTATAACTCGTGTAGGTCAGGCGTCTATTATTCGATTTTAATAAACTCGGTGGTTTTTGAACAAGTATAAACCCCTTTTTATTTCTAGTTACTCATTATAGAATTTCAATAATACCCCAATTATTTTAAAGGCAATATTTAAACCGATAACACTTTTTTGTAAAATAACGGAAGAATATTTAGTTAATTCTCTCTATAATTAATATATAAGACAGAATTTTTAAAAATAGTATGAATTTATAACAAATGTTTTTTAATTAACACAATTAGTTTGATGGTTGCCATTTGTGAACTATTTTAAGAAGATATAATGCATAAATAACAAATTCCAATATAAAATGATTGTGTAAAGTACAGATGGGCAAATTTAAATATTATGCCAAATAAACTTATAACATATCATGATAAACCTATCATATAAGCACCACCCATTTGACACAACAATTTCAATAAATAAACTAGGTTTGAACAGTCTGATTATAATTGAAATGTGAAATTATTATATAAAATTGTTCTTGGAATTCTAAACGTTAGTTGATTAAAATATTCGGTAAGGTAAATTAAACTGTAATTATTCCTCTTAAGTTTCCATTTCACAAAGAAAGAAAAATATTCCTTATTATGAGTAAAATGGCTATCATAGAAAAGCCATAAAATACGGATATATATCTCACACACCCTGTACATACAATGTAATACATTAAATAATGTATTAAATAAACGTAAATCAACTAATTTTAATTAAGTAATGGCCATATTATCAAGTTATTTCTGGTATAGTTTTTGTCTTTTACACAAATAAATAAAATAAAAATTTATAACTATTTTAATATAATTAATAATAATCTTAATAGTTATTAAATTTAAAATTAATTAATTATATATTTTTATAGTGTATTTAAAATTCTACAATATATACAATTCTACGTTATAATTATTAATAAAATAAAATTTAATTTACATTATTAATTTCTAGTAAGGCATTTTGTACCTAGGTAGTTTTGACCGAGGCACTTTTAGCGAGGCACTTTTAGCGAGGCACTTTGCCTCGAGGCACTTTTTTTAGCGAGGCACTTTCTAGCGAGGCACTTTGCCTCGAGGCACTTTGTACCAGACAGATTAGTCATACTCGTAAAATATTTATATTAAAAAGATATTTGTATTAAAATAAACAAATAAAACAAATGCACTGTACCATCACAAAAATGCGATACTCAGAAATATAAAATGTCATAAAACATAATAATATTATACTGTCCATGTACTGACCAATTTTCTAACTAGTTGTTCTAGCTTATAGCATTAAAAAAGGACGATCACGTAACAAATGGACAATCACACAAATATAATTCTATATGCTATTATCAATGTCAAAAATAATTAACCTTAAAACTTATCAGAGGGAGGGAGGGAAAGTGCAAACCCTACTGTCAATATAATATTATCATGTATGAATTATAGACTGTAATGTACATATTGTGTTATAATAAAATACATAAAAATATTTGAATCTTTATAAAAGTGGTGGGAAATAAAGACAACAATTGTATTTTATATTTATGGTGTAAATTACTACACATTATGTACAATAAATCAAAATAACCCTTGCTACAACAGCGTATTTCTGTCTCCAATCATATTTATTTATAACAAAATGTGTTATTTAAAAATCAATTTAACAATTATTATACAGTTTTAATATCAATTAAGAGTATAAAATACATTGGATAATATTGAAATAATTGATTATTGAAATATACAATTTGGTATACATGTTAATAAATGTTCAAATAAAATTGCTTTAATTCACAAAAAAATAAATCCAAAAAATAAATAATAAAAATATTTAAATCAAAACAAATATATGCCGATAAAATACCAGCGAATATATGCAATATAAATGACATACAAAACAAAAAACACAACTAAACAAACATATCATACGAACCCATAGGAGGAAAATATAACACTTTTCATATAAATCGGTGAATAATAATAATAATTGAAAAATATTTTTAATTTCATTATACAATCTATAAATCATGTATAAAAGTGTGACTTACATATAATATATACTCAATATACAGTAAATTATATAATCTTAACGTATAATACAAACACATTTTTAACTGAATATTTTTTTATTGACAAAACTTTCCTCAAAATTGCGTGAAAAACGTCTCAACAATTTTTTAACAAAATGTTTAACTGTTTCAAAGATAAGTGTTTATTTAAAAAAAAACTCATTTCAGTGAAATATTTTGTACACTAATCTCATAGAAATTTCTAGTTCAATATTAAACGCAGCTAGAACTAACTAATAAATGTTAATACTTAATTTGCAGTGATACTAAATTAATATAATTAATAATTTAAATTAATATTAATTAAATCTAAAGTAAAACAGTTATTTAAAACGTGTATTAATCTGCAGAAAAAAATAATAATACCAAAATTAATAAATCACCTTATCAAATTAAATTAATATGTCATTACTATACTATCTATCGGACTCATTCTGGAACCGGGAGGGCGACCCCCGGGTCCGGGGCTATACATTGTTCACCGGGAGTCCCGTACCGATGCTCACCCTGATGCTCGCCTATTTGATCTACGTTAAACTAGTTGGACCGGCCATGATGAGTCGGCGACGTCCCTACGAGCTGCGGCACGTTATGCTCGCTTACAATATACTCATGGTAGTGATCAACGGCTACTTTCTGTATGAATTCATCTTGGTCATTAATTTCGGTACCGGATTACTCGAGCTGAACGCGCCCGACCATAATGACCGGTCCACAGCCACACTACACGCCATACGTATTGTGTATTTGTATTATTTGACTAAATTTGTCGATCTGTTGGACACTATATTTTTTGTGTTACGTAAAAAGTACTCGCAGGTAAGCGCCCTTGGTGCATTTTTTTGTATAATTAATTTATTGTAATTAATATACATTTTAATGAATGATATCTTAGAAAAGTCAACCATTTGTTATTATTTTAGTTGAAATAATTTAATACGTTCTATATAGTTATATTAATGAGATACAATTTATTATAAATTATGGATTAAGCAATAATTAAATATTAAAAAATTATAACAAATATTTTAAATATTTGTTTAGGGAGAGAGAGAGAGAGAGAGAGAGAGAGAGTTTTATTTATTTGTGTAAAAGACAAAAACTATACCAGAAATAACTTGATAATATGGCCATTACTTAATTAAAATTAGTTGATTTACGTTTATTTAATACATTATTTAATGTATTACATTGTATGTACATTATACTGTATAAGATACTGTATTTACGTTAAAATTTAAACTTTTATTAATAGTTGAGAACAATTATTTAAATAATTAATTAATGTTGTAATCCCAAAATATATAAATATTAATTATATAAAGTTACAATATATACAAGTTAAATGTAACTTTACATACTCCATAACAAATGGATAAATTTACATAAATATTATAATAAAAATTATTATGTAAATTTTACATGCCTGATGGTATTATACTTATATACATAAAACAATATGATTAATTTAATTAGTGTTAAGAAATCATTATAAAAATAATTACAAATATATTAAACTGCAGCATACGATGTAATACATTAAATAATGTATTAAATAAACGTAAATCAACTAATTTTAATTAAGTAATGGCTATATTATCAAGTTATTTCTGGTATAGTTTTTATCCTTTACACAAATAAATAAAATAAAAATTTATAACTATTTTAATATATTTTAATAGTTATTAAATTTAAAATTAATTAATTATATATTTTTATTTAAAATTTTACAATATATACAATTCTACGTTATAATTATTAATGAAATAAAATTTAATTTACATTATTAATTTCTAGTAAGGCATTTTGTAACTAGGTACTTTTGACCGAGGCACTTTTAGCAAGGCACTTTTAGCGAGGCACTTTTAGCGAGGCACTTTGCCTCGAGGCACTTTTTTAGCGAGGCACTTTGCCTCGAGGCACTTTGTACCAGACATATTAGTCATACTCATATTTTACTACTAATAGTAAATTTTAAAAATTTTGTATTTACATATTTATTAACATGTATAATTTATATACAGTATAATACAGTAATGATTTACTATACATTCTAGTTTTGTATTAAAAATGTATGTTTGGTATTTAAACTGTATAATAATTTTAAAATTTATTGGTAACCAAATAACATAATTATAAATATATAAATTGGTTAATTATGTTATGGCCAACAAATTAATTTTTACTATTTATATGTAACACAAAAATATTATTTTATCACTATTTATATTAATATGATAAATGTTATGACAATTGTATAACAATTAAACGTAGTAGATGATTTAATAATAATCAGCTCGATCACTATGCAGCCATTTATTATTACTCATTATATTTTATTGTAATATTGTAAAAATGTATAATTCAAAACTATAATTTGCAAATATTTATTAAATAAAAGCTTTATTTTAAATAATTTACCATAAGTGAACTGAGTAGAAATAATTGTTTAACACATTGATCAAATGGTGATTATAAAATTGTGCTCGGCAAATATGTGGGGTTTGATCATAATATGCGTTACAAACAATCGGAATATGTATTATTAAAAAATACTAATTGTCATAGTAAATATAAATATTTAACATTGTAAACTAACCATGATAATAATTATAAATCATTATAGGTCACGTGATAGACACTGACAAGTGAGGGGAACAGATGACTGGCAGTAGTGTTCACAAAGTCTAAGTGGTCTGCAGTCTGGCGACAAAGTGGCGGAACCAATGACTGTCTTACATAACATTATAGTCAATCAGTTTGAATCCACCGGTTATTCAACGCGATCTAAAACCAACCAATTTTATTAATGCTAGAATATAATTACTTATGTACATGTTTATATTATAGCCATCATGATACTGCGGTTGATTAGTTACAATTGTAGCAAGGACTATTATGATTAATTAGTTATTAGTCTGCTTAATTGTCACCGATTCAATCGTAGTATATTTAGCATGGTGTGGTGTATTTAAAAACATATTTTAAATGATATATGTTTTTATTGTAAATTTTCATATAACAATTCATGTGTATTATAACATAAGACAAAACTAAATTACATTATATAAACTTAATTAACGAAAATGTAATAATAATTCATATGGACTTGAGTTTAGAGGGTAGGCACTATACTGCACCCCACTGCACCCTCTGCATCCCTGCACCCCTAAATTTGGGTAAGTATGTATAAATGCACCCTCTGCACCCCTATGACTGCAAAGAATATTTAAATATATAATACAATACATACATTATTATAAGTTTAAAAAATTAACCAGATTAAATTGCAAATATAAATAAAAATGTACACATTGAAGTACAGCCATGGGTAGCAGCGATGCCTTTTGTTTTTGGCGAGAATTGTTTTGTGGTTAGTGTTTCCTGCAATACACTGTAAAGAAAGACATGAGTGTATTGCAGGAAACACTGCATTCCTAACAATTCGCGCCAAAAACAAAAGGCACCGCTGCTACCCAAGACTGTATAAGTATCAAAATATTAATATTGAATTAGCAAGTAATAAATACAAGTTGTAAACTAATCTTTTTAAAGTATAGATCATTTTAATATTTATAATTATAAATTAAAACTGCATATTATTAATTATATTATTTATATTATAAAATTGTTTTTTATTATTGGACATATTTTTGTTTCCATTTAATAAAATTATTTTCTGTTTGTATATTATGCATTATTTTATGACGTAATCATAGGGGGTGCAGTTATAGGGATGCAGACCTCTACATATACATACTTACCCAAATTTAGGGGTGCAGGGGTGCAGAGGGTGCAGTGGGGTGCAGTATAGTGCTAACCAGTTTAGAGCCATATATATAATAAATATTAAAATACTTTTAATTAATTTATAATAACAAAATTTTTTATTACAGTCAATAAACCAAAAATACTAAATAATAAACTCTCTCTCTTTCTCTCTCTCTCTCTCTCTCTCTCTGCGTTTTCTTAAGTTTAATTGATTTTACATAAAATGTTATAATTAAATTAACTATTTAATTTTAACATGTCTCTTAAATTAATTTTAAATAAATAATATATTAAATTCAAAATTATAAATAACAGCTAAAGATCTAAGATTTAAAAACGTTGTTATAAGTACTGTATAATATAAAATCAACTATATTGAATGTAAATATATTTGTATTACATTTCGATAATTCTTCACTTGTTGTCCAGCTTCAATTATGTAATGTACTTTATACACTAATAAAGCTTTGCCACCAAGTTTATAAATACAGGTCATCTCCAATTTAAGCGAATGATTGGTGAAATGAAAAATATGTCCCTTAAATCGAATTCCCCTTATATTGAGCCTTATGTAAAAGTCTATAAAACAACAAATATAAGCTTAAATTTATGTTTTAAACTTGTAAATGTTTGATATATTGAGATATTCAGCACTAAATTGTTTTAATATCTCTTTATTTGGACACTTTTCGTCGACTATTTTATTCACATTATACTTAGTCTCTAATGAAAACCTTTTTCGATACCTTTTGTCAGTAATTTTGT
>CAJPIZ010001085.1:0-18639 GCA_905368565.1 Medioppia subpectinata | reverse complement strand
AGAGAGAGAGAAAGAGAGAGAGAGAGAGAGAGAGAGAATATTAATATATTAAATTGTATTGTATGGATAAATATTATTAAATTTTGGCACATCTTTATATATAAATCTTTTGGTTTAAGTGTTTTAAAATAATAATCTCTAAAACAAACAAAAATTACACAGCGATGCTATACGTTAACCACAATTCGGGAAATGCATCAATGGTTATAAATTTTTCAATACGTTTGTTAGAATACTTTCACTATTATTATTTTGAGAATTTTATATGTTTTTGATAACAATTAATTCTATTTATTATGGCATTTATAATCGTATTGTCTCATTGATATACCATTAAACTAGAAATGTTATTTCTATTCCATAGATTTAGCATTACCTATGTTATTCTTATTTATAGACTTAGCATTACCCATGTTATTCCTATGCCATGGACTTAGCATTGTCCATGTTAAAATATAGCCATAGACTTAAGCTGTAATCACATGTTAATTCATCATAGACTCAAGAATTTCATGTTAAAGTATAGCCATAAACTTAAGCTGTAATTCCATGTTAAATCCCATAGAGCAGAGGGCTAAGGAAGGGGGGCGAACGATCCTATAAACCACTTTATATATACTCAATTGTGATTAAAAATGGCATAATATTCTAATTAAGTAAGTTAATAGAATTGTGGTAAAACAAATATTCTCTGTTAAACATTGTTTATAGGGTGACCAGACGTCCTCCGTTACGAAGGACTGTCCTCCAATAAACCATTTTTGACACCGTCCTCCGTAGACCTTACGGAGGATTATATTTTGTCATCCGTTACGGCTTTGGATATGAAAATATAATTTTTATACATAATATGTTTTAGTTTTTCTTACATATATGATTATATTTATAAGACTTTTCATATTTTAATCAAATATATAGTATTAATCAACTTTAACTTACAGTATACTGTATATATTAGTGACCTCTAATAACGATTAAAAAATCAATCACATATATAATCACATATATATTTATAGCACTATTAGTACGCACACCAGTAATTGCAGTATCTAGTAATACAAATGGTATAAATTGACGTCTGCACTAAAAATCAACAACAGTTAAGTGCGTGGTGTCTTTAAATTAAAATAAATTCAATTCAATTCAATGAGTCCAAACACATGACAACTTACTATTCTTACTAAATAGTGAGTAATATTCATATATGTATATTTTTGATATTCCGCTAATAATCTGTTACCTGCCGTATATAATTACACCACCTCGATTAAAACAAGTATTTTATATATTTTAAATTAAGTTTGGCTTCATCTAAATTATGCCTAAATTTGCTATTTTTGTCGATTTTGAACACATTTCAAACCCATAATATAATGTGAGATACGAACCCACCAATTAATACAAAAAATAATGTGTCCTCCGCTAGAACTAAATTTTGAGTCAATTTCCTCCAATTCCCTTAAAATTTTTGGTCACCCTAATTGTTTATTATTACACTAGTTTTATTATGAATCATACGGGACAACCTATAAAGCATAACTTACCCACTATTAAACACAATGAACACAGTCCACGGCTGCTCTCCCTTCTGAACTACCCGTCCGTTTTGAATGCCGGCAAACATTGTATTAGTGTTTGGATGGAATGGAAAGCATGTGTTGTCTTTAACCATCCATTTCCTGCCGACTCCACAGCCGGCAGTCGTTATATTAGAGTAGCTCTGAATTCTCGCATGACTTCCATTACAGCCAACAATACATACACTTAACACTAAAATTAACATTAATTTAAATTTAAACATTTGTCCAATTATTGCGAACATTTCTTACGTATTAAAGAGCCAACAAATGTAATCATAATTAATAAAAATATTTTGCTTAATTATTTAAATTATTAATACAGTGAATATATTAAATAAATAATATAATTTATATGAAGAATATTAAGAGAACTTATTTTGCTTTAAAATATTATTTATTACTTTAAATTTTTTTAATTACAATATTTTATTGCAAAAATATTTATCTCAAATTTTACAATAAAAAGCTCTCTCTCTCTCTCTCTCTCATTTCTAGAAACTTAATATTTATATATATTATTTAACGTGAAATACTGTATAATTATTTAAAACTTTTATTATAATTAAAGCAACCGTTTTGGAGCATTTGTGGAGCATTTTTCATAGTTTTGAGCACAATAATAACTATTACAACTATTTGTTCATTTTAAAGCATTAGTTAAATACTATATGTTATGATTTTTTTTACTAATTCATGGTTTTTGTTTAGTCTGCATATTACTATGATGTTAAATGACTCATTATTTGGTTGCTCTAATTATAATTAGATTTACATTAATTTAAAAATACACTAAATTATTATTAACTTTTTCAACACTGTGGAAAATTTAGCATGGTGAACAGCTATCCTGAGTTTTTAATTAATATTTAAAATAATAATATAAGTGCTTGTTATTAATTTTATTATATTTTTCTAATTGTAATGTTATATTCATTATTGTAAATAAATAGTTATTGACAATAACTTATTGTAGATTAATATTGTGATGTTAACAATTTATTTGTAGTATAATTTATTATTAATAATTAATAAATTATTAATTAATTTGCATTGAAATAGTATTTATGGTTTGAATTCTGTTAACTAATTTTGTTATTACGCAAAAACCTTCGGACAAATTGACGCCAAAACCAAAGCCATAATCGGCTGTCAATTACGGCGACAATCAATTGCTGGCCATTANATAATCGGCTGTCAATTACGGCGACAATCAATTGCTGGCCATTAGTGCCAAACCAAAGGCCAAAGAGCCAAATATTTGCCGTCTATTTGGATATTGTTTTGAAAAGTGGAAAACAATTAAAAAAACAAATTGTTTTAAAAACGTTTGTAAATAATTTTGAAATTGTTATATTTTTACATACAATATTATACAGATATTTCTTGTAGTAATTTATATTTAATATAATTTAAATAATAATTATGAATTGTTCCACAACTACACTGTATTTATTAAGTTAATTTACTATATTTGAGTAAACAACATATCAGTAAATAACATTTGAAAATAATACAAATTAATATGGATAAATATTTAAATAAATGTATATAAATTTAATATATTATGAATTAACCGGTATGATTTTAGACTTTTTAGTAATAAAGACTAATGTTAAAACCAATTCATTTGCATGGGTTTTAACATTACTTCTTCTTACTAAGTAGGAAAAATTCGCTATGTAAATAACCGAATTCCGACTAGATTGTTATGGTCGTGTACAGTACAATTAGTAGATGTATATTATTTAGTCAAAACCTGCGAACGATCACAACTACGGAAGGTATGGCCAAATTTCAAACCACTTGCATAGGCTTTATAACGTTATAAATTTGGTGAATTGCATGACTCATGTGAAAAGTTAATTTTCGATGCATTAAGCCCTCTGCAAGTGATTTAAAATTTGGCCATAACTTCGATGTTTGTGGCCGTTCGCAGGTTTTGACAAGAATATACATCTACTAATTGTACTGAACACGACCATATCAACCCCGTCGGAATTCGGTTATTTATTTAGAGAATTTTTCCTACTAAGCCTAAAATGATTTCGGTTAATACATATAATGTATTTATTACAAAGATTAAATACATTTTCTAATTTAAAATTAAATTGTTACAAACTTAAAAGCAGAAAAACACAATAAATTTTTATTTGCAATATTAATTATTTTTGCATTAATTTTAATGCAACTAGATTAAAAATAGCAGAGGAAAGATTTTAATCAGGCGTTACAAAAACACAGGTATATTACCATATACATTTTAATAAATGATTTTTAAACAATTGTAGAATATCGACAATACATGCTGTATAAAAGTAAGTGATTTTTATACAATTGAAACATCAGCTTAATTATTGTTATTATAGATAGTATTGGTTATCCATTGGATGTGATACGAGACCCGAACCGCTAATATCGCCGTCGTTTCCCTCAAATTCATACAATAATTACGCGGATCTCTCAATGCATTGACAACAACCCCAATAAGCACTGCCACTCCATTCACATATTGAACTATTGGTGAACCGGAATCAACCTGGTCACAATTGAAAATGATTACCATTAAATAATAGCTACAATATTAAATATTTTGTGTATATAAAGTATATGTGTTTATATTCACTTACGGTGCAAATGTCTGAACCTAAGTTGTATGGTATTCGCCGCCCTTTAATAACGTAATTTAGACCAGGAGCGTCGTTGTCGTGAGCTTTTTGAATTGTAATCAAACCCAATCCGGTGTTGTTTCCAATTCCGTGTCCAACCAATTGGGCGTATTCTGTGTTTTTATTGATCGCCATTTTATTGGGCAAACAAATAGCGTTACTACCCGTCAAACCGAAAGTGCCGTCCAATGGTATATCAGTGTCGACACGAATTAAACCCAAATCAAATGGTTTCCATTGATAGCTCTCATACATGGGATGAATGAAATACTGACCGCTCGTATAGTAGGTATGGTTTGTATATCTTTGGTTTCTTAACCCCAAATATACACGAATGTCATTTGACGTACAATTTACGCCACAACTGAGTTATAAATTAATTAATATTATACTATATATTAACACAATATAATTTTTACATACTATAAACCGTGAGCACACGTTAAGATCCATCGTTCGTTCAGTATTACACCACTCATTCCATTCCAACTAAGAGAGAGAGAGAGAGAGAGAGAGAGAGAGAGAGAGAGAGATCAAAATTAGATATATTTTGATAAGTTATCTAAAAATTGGTTTGCTTTCTTAATATACAATACTTACGTCCCATTTATGAAGTTTGTAATAAATACAGCCCAGGGGTGCACTTCAGTCATATATTTAAAACACTTGTTGTAACCTAACCTCGCATTCCTTCCGCATCCACAGCCGGTAGTCGTTATATTCTCGTAGCTCTGAATTCTTGCATGACTTTCATTACAGCCAACAATACATAGACTTAACGCTAAAATTGGTATTCGTTTTAATAAATTTTATAACATTTTTGATTGTATTTCTTACATATAATAAGTCCAATAAATAAAATGATGTTTAATAAATGCATTTGATTGATTATAGTAATAAAATATAATGTATTAAAATTAGTATTTAAATTATAATGTATTATATTTGTTACATCAAAATTTAATTTAAAATATAAATATAATTATTACTAAACGTATTAATATTATATTTAAAAAATGTAAAAGTATTACTAAACATGTTTAATAATTATAGCATAACTTTATTACACATGGAAAAAGCGGTAAAATAATATTTATATAATATATTGTACTAATTATGTAAAGATATGGATATAATAATAATAGATATAATAATATAATGTTACTGAATGTTTGACATAATTTATATAAAGTGGTTTTTATATAGAATATATTAATTAATATAAATAATTTTCATTTATTAATAATAAATTATTATTTTAATGTTAATAGTTGTTTGAATTCTTTGAAATATTATCATATTTTGCTTTCAATAAAATCAATTTAAACACACAAATATAAACATTACATTAATATTAGTATTTTTGATATATGTTAATCCTTACGTACTTCTAGTGTAGATAGGATAAAGATATTAATTTTTATAATTTAAGTCAACATTCCTAGGCACCAAAAACAAAGTTTCATAAAAATCGGATGATTGGTCATAATACTGGAAATTATTAAAATATGTCAGTAGGAATTATTCTTTAAAAATTAGCGCAAAATATTTTACCAAAAATAAACATTTTGTCAGGTTGAAAATAGTTTTACAATAGATATTTTTGGAGTTATTATTTGTTTATTGGAGTTTACAATTAGTTATTCGACAACAGTTTAAAGCAGTTATCACAACATTAATTATAACGGGAATCAAATGCGAACACAACGAACACTGGCCGCCAATCGGGTCGACTATCGATAATTAAGTGGCCACAGTTCAGGCACCGGTCAGAGTTGGCTAATAAATATGATATGATTATATACATTTATCTACAGCGATACCATTATCGATACTCAATCCGATTGGCAACCCATATTTGATCAGTTAGCATTTAAATCTCTTTATAGTTAAAGTTATGATATCTTCTCTAAACTATTGTCAAATCACTATTAGTAAAACCCAATAACCAAATAATCATTTCAAACATGTATTTTGTGAAAATATATTCACTATAAAAATATGTTAATTTTTAAACAATTATTTTGGTGCAAATTTGTCAAAATAATTTCAACTGACACAATTTTAAAAATTTCCAGAATACAGACCAATCAACCAATCTTTATGGAACTTGGTTTTTGTTGCCTAAAAAAATTAACATAAATGATGATTAATTTTAGTAATTCTAGTGACATTGGAAGGCGCTTAAGGCACTTATTTATCATTTGACCAAATAGTATTATTGCTTTATATTTATAAAATATTTAAAATATGAATTAAACTCATTTATATCAAATCATCAAATAATAATTTTTAAACTGAAACTAACATGAGAAATATTTATCACTATATGAGTAATCCTTGAATGATTTAATCAATTGTTGTACACATATCAAATAATTAGAACTCATTTTAATATTTAATAAATCATTAACTTGCTAATACTAGTCCAAGTTTAATAGTCCTAAATATAGAATATATTTGTCAATCTTTTAAAAACAATTTTATCTTATTTATAATGGATTATAAACTTATGTCAATGATTTATATGATGGTACAAATAAATCTGTCATCAACAATGTTACCTATCTCTAATTACGAGATTAAATACAGGGATGGGTCCGGTAGTGGCGTATATGAACACGTTCTTTATTCTGTTGAAGATTTAGGGCTATTAAAATTCTCATGGTTCAACTTAAGCGATAATGGTCAATTGTCGGATATTTGGCACATGGTGAGCTTTGAAATCAATAGAGATCTTTATCCACAACTAGTATACATTACCAATATAAATGGCGCACAATGCCCAATTATGTTTATTAATGGCAGTAAATTGAAAACTAATGATAATAAAAATACGTTCGTCATTAGTATTAAAAGAAACGTCTTTAATTCATGTGAGTATTTGATGTATTTTGTTTAAAAAAATAATAATTTGTGCTATTAATTTATACAGGGAATAAAGAATATTATATAAAACTAAAAATAACACTTATGCCAATTGACGGGTATTATATAGCAAATACGCTGGATCAATTTGCTATTAATCCAACCATAACGGTTAGTTCATAAAATATCTATATAAGTAATGTATATAAAGTATAAAATATAAGAATCTTACAAGTTAAATATAAATGATATATACTGTGAAGTATTGATTTTACAAATTTGAGTTTTACGACGCCCTTGTTACTATTTTTATATATATATATATATTATAATTTTTAACAACAATTCATTAAAAAACAAGGTTCATACAGCAATGCTATTCGTTAACCACAATTCGGGTATTGCTCAAGAAATAGATTAGCATAGTCCATAAATTTAATATGAGTACAATAGACTTGCCATAAACTTAGCATTATGTCTATAAAGTTAACATGCACTAGTCTTATACAATCTAAATTATCCATAGAATTAGCTTTAGTCTCATAAACTCAACATTGTTCATAAAATTAACATTTGTCTCATAGACTGATACTTAATTTATTAACATTTAATAATAATCTACTTTTTATAGGAAGATGACTTTAAAAATGCTTACAATAAATCATTAAAAGCGGATTTGTTTTTTGAAAGAATAATTAAAAACAATGCGAACACAGATTTGTTCGAATCAATTGAGAAAACAACAGAAACGACAACTAAAGCCGAAATACGTATCGGAAACAGTTTTGAAGACAGCAGTACTACCCGAGACAAATCAACTATATCAACAAAAGCCGTCCTTGGTTTGTTTGAAAGAATGTTAACATTTCAATTATCATATACCAAGGAGTCAGAAGTTATTAAAGCATTTAAATCTATCTACAATAGCGCTAACTCTAATAGTACTTCCAATCGTCAGTCTTTTACGTTAAAATCGCTAATACATGTCAAACCGTATTCCAGTGTATCTTTCAAAGGATACATAAATTGTATGAAAGATATGGAGATTCCATTCAGGGCTGTCCGCAAATACACGGCAACTGATCCACGATATGGCCCACTAATAGTGCCGTTGAATGGTTTAGCGTTATATTTGTTGATTAGAATATACGGCAACAATAATAACATAATAGTAAATAATCAATCAATCATCGTTGATGAAAATGGCATATTTAGTGTATCTGCCGGTATAAAGACATATACTGAGATAACTGAACTTGATACATCTACTACTGCGTTACCTACGACCACAATTGCCGTGACGCGTTTGTACACATCGCAGTCAACTGAAACAGATTCACCACCGGTTGAAACAAGAATATCATTTACAATATTGGAAGTAGTTGCGATTGTCATTATCATTGTGTTTTTGATAATTTTTATTGCAATTATTTTGTGTAAATTACAAAACATTACAGCCATCAATACATAGACTTAACACTAAAATTAACATTAATTGTAATTTATATATTTGTCTAATTATAGCAAACATTTCTTACGTATTAAAAAACCGACAAATATAATCATAATTAATGAAAATATTTTGCTTGATTATTTTAAATTATTAATACAGTGAATAAATTATATAAATTGTATTTAAAAATTAAAAGAAATGATTTCGCTTTAAAATTTTATTTATTATTTTAGATTTAATAACATATTATTTTTTTTAATTTCAATATTTTATTACAAAAATATTTATCTCAAATGTTACAATGATATTTCTCTCTCTCTCTCTCTCTCTCTCTCTCTCTCTCTCTCTCTCTTTCATTTCTAGAAATTTAATACTTAAGATTTAGATATATTATTTAACATAATAGATTGTATAAGTGTAATAAATGTATGTGAATTAGTACAAAAAATATAACATTTGAAGTGTTTGCTACAGAAATACAATAGAATATAATTAAATTTATTTTATATTTTTATAGTAAAGTTGATATTTGCAAATCTTTACGTTTGAATAATATATTTTTAAATGGTTGCAAAATATTGATAATAAATGCTGTATAAAAATGATTTTTAAAATTGAAACATCTTCTTAATTATTGTTATTATAGATAGTATTGATTATCCATTGGATGTGATACGAGACCCGAACCGCTATTATCGCCGTCTTTTCATTCAAATTCATACAATAATTACGCGGATCTCTCAATGCATTGACAACAACCCCAATAAGCACTGCCACTCCATTCACATATTGGACTATTGGTGAACCGGAATCAACCTGGTTACAATTGAATTCAAATAAATGATACAATGTTAAGTCTCATAATGTTTTCTATATGTAATTTGAGTTTGTAACTACAATTTAGATATGAATAATGTGGTTTATAGGATCTTGATCTTAAGTCAATGGCTATACTTTAACATGGGATTCTTGAGTCTATGGGGAATTAACATGCGATTATAGCTTAAGTCTATGGCAATGCCAATCCTATGAGTAATGTTAAGTCTATGGGTAATGTTAAGTTTATGGGGAGTTCTAATCTTATGGACTCGTTTGTCAATCTGTAAATTATGTTAATCTAATCTTTGAAAACTACCCGAATTGTGGTTAACGTATAGCATCGCTGTGTGTGAATTGTTTGTATACAGTATTAATAAATACTTACAGTACAAATGTCTAAACCCAAGTTGTATGGTATTCGTCGTCCAATTATGGCGTAATTTCGATCAATTGTGTTGTTTGCGTAGGCTTTTTGTATTGTAATCAAACTCAATCCGGTGTTGTTATCTACTCCGTGTCCAACCAAATGGGCGTACTCTGATTTTTTATTGATCGCCATTTTATTGGGCAAACAAATAGCGTTAATACCCGTCAAACTCGAAGTGCCGTCCAATGGTATATCAGTGTCGACACGAGTTAATCCCAAATCAAATTGTGTCCATTGATAGCTCTCATAATTGGGATGAATGAAATACTGAACGCCCGTATAGTATGTATGGTTCGTATATCTTTGGTTCCTTAGCCCCGGATATACACGAATGTCAGTCGCCGTACAGTTTGGGCCACAACTGTGTTAATTTACAATTAGTCAACATACTTAATTTATATTATATTAACATTATATTAATATTATATTAATTTTCTATTATACTAGCCACCAGCCATTAAATCTGTTACCTATTCCCTCTCCCATTCTATCCCCTCTATAGTTTCACTGCCCACCCGCCCCCTACTATGTAACGCTGTTTTCTATTTTTCCTTTGGATCGAGTATTTTATATTATGTATGGATTAACACAATATAATACATACTATAAACTGTGAGCACACGTTAGTATCCATCGTTGGTTCAGTATTACACCACTCATTGCACCCCATCTAAGAGAGAGAAAAAGATCAAAATATATTTTGACAAGTTATCTACAAGTTATCTATGGAAAATATATTTACTTTCTTAATATAACTTTACAATACTTACGTCCCATTTATAAAGTTTGTAATAAATACAGCCCAGGGATGCACTTCAGCCATATATTTGAAGCACTTGTTATTCTCTAACCTCGCATACCTTCCACATCCACAGCCGGCAGTCGTTATATTAGAGTAAAAATGATTTTTCGCATGACTTTCATTACAGCCAACAATACATACACTTAACGCTAAAATTGACATTTGTTTAAATATATTTTGTAACATTTTTAATTATATTTCTTACATATAATAAGTCCAATAAATAAAATGATGTTTAATAAATGCATTTGGTTGATCATAGTAATAAATATAATATAAATTATAATGTATGATATTTGTTGCATCAAGATTTATAATATTAATGTTATATTTAATAAAAGTTAACTTATTACTAAACGTGTTTAATAATTATAAGTTATAATTTATAACAAAATTTTACTTAAACATGTGATAGACGATAAAATAATATTTAAATAATTAATAATCTTTACTTATATAATATACTATACTAATTCTGTAAAGATATAAAAATAATAGATTTAATAATATAAAGTTACTTAATTTTAAAAATAATTTATAAAAATTGGTTTTGTTGTTTGTATAAAAAATATTAATTATTATAAATCATTTTCATTTGCAATTGATTAACTTAGTAATCGAATTATTAGATATGTCTTGACAAAATTGTTTAAATAATTTTCTGAGCATTCATTTTATGGAAAAATATTTTGAATTTTATTTGAATTACATTTTATTATCAATAATAACTATAATTCTTTACCCACATTTCATTCTAAGAATGTCGTTTATAGTATCGTTCGTCCACTAAATAGTATTTTGATTGATTTTTGTATGTGATTTTTAATTATTATAACTTCATCTGAAATACAAATTAAATGTTTTGTTTCACATGAAATTACTAAATAAACATAAAATACAACATATTTCACAGAAAATGAATGATCAGAAATGAAATATTTAAACTATTTTTGTGTTTTTATATTCGGTATATATAGATTTGAATTTATAAAAAATATACTATAAAACATATAATTTTAAACAACAATATTCTTAAAATTTGTGAAAATGTATTGTCAATCAATTGTGTCAGCTCTTTATTTAATTATAACCGTGATGTCATCAGTAAATATGATAAACATAACAGATTTTGAGATACAAAATATTAATAATATGGGAACCGGAATATACGAACATCTATTCTATAATATTAAAGGAATAGCATCAGGTAACTGGACTGGTAGCGCAAACATGGTCACTTTTCAAATCATTGATCATGAAAAAATTTGGTTCAACATTATTACAACAAATGGTGATAAAATTTTATGGGGATGTTTCCTAGATTATAAATTCAACAAAAACGAAAATGCTTTTACAATGAAGGATTTGACAAATAATAGCTGTAAGTAATCATCATTAATAATATATTATTTAATAATAATAAATCTAATAATAATATAATAATAAACCAAGTTGTTTAAAAAGAATTGTACGATAATAATTATTAGTTCTCGCGATGCTAAAAAATGTCAATAATAGATATTAAAAAGATATCTTAATATAATTTTTATATTAAATTTTATAACTTCATCAAAATTAAATAATTACATTTTAAAAACAAATTTTTAGTTTAAGTATATAGTTTATATAAATATACTGTAACTACCCTATTCCATGCTCTATTTAAGTGTTGCGTTGCATGCAAACCTTGTGTATCGTTATTCTAAAATCAATCTTTGAATATTTTATTGATAAAATCTTGTACATTATATTTATTACATTAGATAAACTGGTACATTTAGAAATTGATGAGATACCATACAATAAGTATGATATTAAATCTATGCTGAACGACCTCGTCGTGATTCCATCAAGCACGGTCTGTGAATAAATGTTTGAATGATTTGAATAAAATCATGTAATAAATAAATACGTTAAAAAACAGGAGCCGTTAAAAATTGCTGTTAAAAAGAATATGAAAACAGATATAATTTTAACAAAGATTATCAGAAATAACGCAAACACTATATTAAGCGAAACGATTGAAAGGACCACAGAAATGATGACCAAAACCGAGATTTATACGGAAAAATGTGTCGACAGTTTTAATACAACAAAAACTACAGGAACTGAGGGATATCACAAAATAGAAAGTTTGTATTCATTCTGGACGGCTCACGTTAACAGAGAGACCGAAACCGAATGGATAGAAGGTTTGCGATCCATATCGACAAATGGCAGCTCCTATATTGAATCCAAACGCCAATCGTTTTCATTGAAATCAACAATCCGTGTCAAACCCTTTACCAATGTATCGGTTGACGCGTTTATTAAAACCATGGACAATTTACAAATAAATTTCCGAGCCTTACATACGTTTACAGGTGATATCCGATATCCGAGATTTGCCAAACCGATGCCGTTAAATGGTTTGACATTATTTGTACTGTTAGCCAAATACGGAGTCACTAATGACATGGTAGTAAATAATAAGTCAATAATTGTTTATCAAAATGGGTTTTATCGAGGAACGTTTGGTATTGAAACATACACTGATATCCGGCAACTTAATGAAGTTTAAACTCACAATTTTGATAATCATTCACTTCTATAGAAATGATAACTATTTGTGTTATTACTCTATTTTTTTACAATAACTGTATTTTATTGGAAAGTATTTAAGCATTATTAGACGAATTTACATATTTAAAATGTATTAGAATTGTCATGTAAATTGTATTAATATTGTTGTATTATTGAATAAAAACAATTAACAATTTAGTGAAATTATTTTTATTTAGCTGAGGATTAGGATCGTTTTTACTTTGATAGGCCTATTCACCTCTACCCTTAAATTTATTAATGATTAAATAAAAACTATTTTAAGGTTTGCTAAATACTTTAATAAAAACATACATACAATAAAAATTAGTTTATCATATATTCATTTAATTGATAGAATAATGGTAAGCAGGGGATCTCTGAGTGTGCATAATTGGGCATTGGCGGGCATTGCTATAATGTATTGTCTATGGGAGCTAGTGTTGCCAGTCTAGCTTTTTAAGCCTACTTAGCGATCTCCTGATGGTAAGAAATATTATGATAAAAATTTCTAAAATTATTATAATTAAAAACAACTCACACATAGCGATGCTATACGTTAACTACAATTGGGGTATTGCTCAAAATTGTATTTTGAAATTTTAATTTTTAAAGCATTGCTAATTGAATATTATTTTTCAAGATTTTTCATTGTTATTTTATTGTATTATTTGTATTTTAAAAATTTTCTAAAATGATTGCTGATATTTATTCAGTTATTTTATAGAAATCTACTATATAGCATTAGTCCAATAGACTTAGCAATTTCCATAAGATCTGCATTTGTCCCATTCACTTATCATTGCCATTGACTTATCATTACTTATAGACATATCATTACTCATGTTCAAGTAAGTCAAATTCGTACACCCAAGTGTACACAGCATTAAACAGTGTGTTATAATTTATACACTATACAAGATTCATTCAGATATAAAGTATACTAATATAATGAGTGGGGTTTAAACACATTAATTAAATATTAATGAACTTTTATATGAAAATTATTTGTAAATATATATGAGTAATTATTAATCATGGGCTTTAGGGTACTCGATGGCTACAAATATTGTAACGTTTATAATGAAAAATAACTGATTAATAAGCTTGATGAATCAAAAACCACGTCTAATTAATTTTAGCCCCGCCATCCCTCTAACCATACATGCTCATGTTAATCCTATGCCATTGACTTAGCATTATCCATGTTATCTGTATGCCATAGACTTTACATTACCTTTTGGATTAGCATTGCCATAAATTTAGCATTACCCATGTTAAAGTATAGCCATAGACTTATGCTGTAATCCCATGTCAATTTCCCATAAAGGTAGGGGGAGGGGGCAGAACGATCCTATAAACCACATTATTCATACTGAATTGTGGTTAAAAATCAGAAATTTATATCACAATTATTAACGGATTAAAATTACTAAAAGAATGTATGCGCATAATTAGTTATAAATTAAATTATTTATTATATTATTCATTGCATATTTAAAATATTAAAAATTACTTATGAATTACATTTAATATCTGCATATCATAAACACAATGCATTCGTTCGAATTATATTCACCATGTTTATTTATATTAAATAACGTGGTTTCCACTGAAATTTGCAAGTTTTACTCTACCGACACTACTGTGTTAGAGGCTAAAATATTTTTTATTTCTCATTAATATTATCTTTGTAATTATATAATTAATAATTTCGAAAGAAATATATTTAAAATAAACTATTAAAATTATTTACAAATGATTTATTAAATACTTATGTATAAAACTTATTTTTATGTATACTGTATAATAATTTAAATTTTAAAATTATAAAACCATAACTTTATACTAATTTTATATCATTTTCAAGTTTTGAATCGTTTAAACTATTTGCCTAAAAATAAATTAATTATAATTAAATATGGATTATAAATCAAATATATTTACTATATTGTATATCATGGTAATTATGAATCCGTCATCAGCTATGTTAAACATATCTGACTATGAGATACAATATTCTGATGGCACCAGAAGTGGTTTATACGAATACATATTCTATTCCATTAAAGCTAGTAGTTATAATCAGAAGCCTAGAAGAATGTTTGTCGGTGATCTTAACATGGCCACTTTTAAACGCGGAGCAAATAATTCGGTATATATTATACAGACAACGGAACCAATATTTACTGTTTCTTTAATAAGTGGCCGTAAATTAAATTTTATTGACAACATAAATGATATGTTTGAAGTGAGTGCCATAATAGTTGAAAGTATGGCTCACAATATTTCAATCGGTAAAAATTTAGATTGTTTTTAAACATATTTTAAATTAATGCAAGCTTTACCACATCTATTATTTACATTTGTATTTTAATGATAAATCCAATTTTTAATTGTTTTTATATCGTTTAAATAGACACTTTTGGCACTTTAACTATAACTATGATTGATGTTAAAAAATATAATATCGTAAACACCCTGGAACAATTAACTACACTCAAGGCTAAGATGGTAAATTAATACAAATTATAAAACAACTTTGTTATTTAAACAACTTAATTATTTAAACACATTAGCCATTGGACAAGACCATGTCAAAAGATCTAATAGTAAGAAAAATCATACAAAACAACGCAAACATCAATTTAACTGAAAGCACAACAAAGACTATAGAAACGACTGATACGACTAATATTTACATTAAAGACAGCTTTGAAACGTTTACTAATATATATACCAGGACACATTACAGTTTTAAGGAAATATATTCATTTTTTGGTTTATACACCTATGTCGATACCCAACGATATGATACGGAAATAATGGACACTATCCGCGAACTGGCCATAAACAGCAGTACCACTACTCTGTCCCGAAGTCATACGTTAACATTGGTATCCGAAATTGAAGTAAATCCATACACTAGTGTATCAATTAATGGATATATTAATACTGTGAAGGACAGGGAAATACCGTTTCGCGTCAAACGCAAGTTTACCGCTTCTGACCCCAGATTTGCCCCAAAGGGCGTACCATTGAATGGATTAGCACTTTATGTGTTGATCAATAAATATGAGAAACGAAATGATTTTATTGTAAACAACGATTCAATTGTAGTTTACCAAAGCGGTATTTGTAAAAGCTCGTACGGTATCGACACTTACATCGAGGTTAATAACTTAAATGATTTTGAATTAGCATCATTCCCTGCATATAACGAATCGGATAATTTGCCGCTTTTTACCGACCCGTAGACGATATATCAAGAATGATAAAAATACTACATTTTATCAAAATTATTGAGTATTGTATTAAATATTATTTATTATATTATAATTCATAATTTTGCAACTTTTTAAATAAATTCTAGTTTTTTACTAGTTTTAAATTCTTTTTACGTAAATGTTTTAATTTTTTAAAATAATAAAATTAAATAATAAATATTAATAAAAATTATTAACTTAGAAATTGTAACACTTAAATTATATTTTAATGGTTTAAATATAATTGTTTAATTTATGTAACAGAAAATTAAAGGCTTTATTAAAATTCATGTAATTAATGTTAATTTAAAAATTATGACAATTTATTGTAATGATATATAATATTGATTATTCATTGAATATAATGCGAGACCGACTCAACCAAACACAAACACGACTAATCATAACATTATCCCATATACTTAGCATTTCCCGTTTAATTTAACATTATCCTAAAACTATTTATGCCATTAGAAAAACTTGTAATATTATAATTGTGCTAGTAAATAATATAATATAATTTATATTTGATTAATTATTTATTATTAAACAGGTGGCATATTTTTTACTGGATTATTATTATGCCATGTCCATTTTCATTTCTATGTCTATGCGTAATTGTGTACAAATATTTATACAGTGTTATTTTATGTCAACATTAGATGATGATTAACATTCACCAAATTAATTATGCAAATACGACAATATTATATATTACAATAATTTTAATGACTCATTAATATTTTATTATAAAACAAGACATTAAAATATCTAAACAATGTTATGTATAACATATGGTTTGGTTAAGTCGTAAGACAAGTGGTATATGTTATTCAAGAGTAGGGATGAGAACTCATTTCAATTGTCGGAAATCCGTGAGAATAAAAAATTACCAAGAAGTGACATTTTGGTTGCACTTTAATACTAATAATGTTAAGCTATTGACATAGATTTATGTAAAATGATATAAATGTTAATTTTGTTTATCAACACTTAATCTATAACAGATTAAGTGTGAATTTATTACTAAACGGTGATTTAATTAAATAGAAAAAAGAAAGTTTAACTACTACTCGATAACTACTGTCAATATAGTTATAAATGATAAAAATCGTTGTTATTATTTTATTGTGTTTGTTATTAACTCGTGATTTATTGTAAATTGTTGTATTAGTAAACTGTTAACAATTTAAACCGGTGAACAAACCGCTAACACATACATCACACATATGGTGGGCATTACTCTGAGTCGGTCACAGTTTAGGGACGGGAGGACAGGGAGGCCGGCGTCGGTTATCTGGACGACCCAACATCAACGCTAAAACGTGCACACGAATTTTCGTGTTTCTATAAGTAATTTTATTTGTGACCCAAAAACAATTGCTTAATGATTTTGTTGCCAGTTAATTATTTTTTGTTAAGCATATTCTGCCTTTATATCACGTACAATGTTATTAAATCTTACATGTAACTATGTAACTATTGTGACAATAGTATTTTCTTAAATAAAAATAATTATATCGTTAATACTTATGTTTGTTATAAATTATTAATTTTTAATAATGGAAAAATTGTGGATTTATTAATAATGATGCCATATAATATAATTTATTTGTTACTCAAACATTGTTATTATTACAATATTATTATTTTTCAATTAAGAAAACAACATGCCAAATGATAGAAATATATAAAATTTTGATTTACTTCTAATTAATATAAATAGTATCTACTGAATAAGTAATTTTATTTATAACCCAAAACAATAGTTTATTGTGTGATAGATCCTACATGTACCTATGTCACTATTATTATCTAATAGATTAATAATAAATATTGATTTATTATCATAAATATAAATAATTACATGTTTTATATGAGTGTTTCATATAAGTACTGAATGTAAAGTATAACATTTTTAATTATATTTGAAAACATTATTTATACAATTTGTTTGTTTTAATTGTTATCCACTTTTCAATACAATATCCTTTTAGACGAAAGCGAATATTTGGTGTCCGAAGTATTGTCCGCCCGATTGTCTGGCAATTGATTATCGCTCGCGTGTTGTCAACGATAACAAGGATTACATTCAAAGGGTTTGGTATAACGACGACAGACCGGAGGACTGGTATTCAGAGCAGCGTTTAGTTTGGGACTCAACTCAACCGATGTATG
>CAJPIZ010001084.1:0-18640 GCA_905368565.1 Medioppia subpectinata | reverse complement strand
TTTACGAAATGATATAGAAATACCTAATTCTGTGTCTCTATGACTACATGTTATGTGTTATTCAAAACAATTATTCTTCTCATAATTTGTGTCAAAATTGGATTTTTACAAAAATGGACGGAAATTCGAGAATATTATCGTCCAGAGCTGGACAAAGACCAATGACTAGTAGGCCATTAACGGGAACCGCCCGACCCCTCACAACCACTGGTCTGATGGCTCCGCGAACAGCGAGAGGCAAATCAGGTGTTCGGCGACAGATTCAGGACAAGAGTTATTTCATAAGTCTATTGCGCTCTAAAATCAATGATTTGAGTGCAGAAATGTCTGGTTTAAGCAAAGAATGCGAATCCATGACCAACGAAGAGGCGAGGATTGGTGTATATCATAGAAAGGCCGAGACGTTGGCTAAAGAATTGGCTGAAATGTCACACGAATTGGGAATTTATAACGAATTCAACGACAGATTAAGACTCAAAGAGGAAGAGAATGAGATTAAAGAAGACATAAAAGCACTGAAAATGCAAACCGAAGAATATATGGAAAAATTGGAATTCAGTTATGAGAAGAAGAAAACAAAAGAAGAATTGATGACAAATCATGAAAACGAATTGAGACAAATTCAGAGCAATTGGATTAATTTGAAGCGACAGTTCACTCCCGAAGACAATAAGAAATTTGAAGCGTTAGAGAAATCAAATGAAAGACTCGGTCTTCAGTGCGAAGAATTGGAATCAGAGATAAACGTATGGAAAGAAAAGCGAAACAAAATCGAAACCAATTCTCAAAACAGCGATTCACTCGTTAGGCGAGAGATATTGCAATCCGTGGCCAGAGTTCGAGACTTAGAGAAACAGCGAAACCATTTGGTGTCGGAGACGAGCAATAGTGGTGACGAAAGGGGACGCCTTTTAGCTCAGGTCAAGCGCGACAACAATGAGATCGCAATCATGGAGTCACGCATTAATGCCATCAAAGATCAGATCCAAGATATAAATAGCGAACTGCAGACCTATGAGGACGTCGGCGCGACTCTCAAATACAAAGAGCTCAAGAAGAAGGAACAGACTATCGACCAGTTCTTGACTGACTTTAATGACACCAAAAGTGATGAAACGAATAAAATTGTGAATACGGGTGAAGAGATCAGTGAATTGATGGGCAGATTGTCTCGTTGTTTGACTCATATCGATAGCTTAAGGGGTAATCCGAGGGAAAAGGACGGCAATGAGGGGGAGAAGAGTCGTCCGGTTAGTGGCAAACAGTCAATCGAGTCGTTAAGAGATGAGAGGCGGAAGTTAGAGCTGGACTTGAATAAGATCGAGCAGTTGGAGACCAAGATTGGCTCCGAAATGGATTCGTTGCGCTCAAAGATTAAGGGCTTTGAAGCGGATATTGAAAAGTATTCAGATATTCCGCGACTCAAGAGTGAAATCGAGGAGAAACTGTCGAAATTGCAAACACAGAAACAACAGCTCAAAGAAAACGCATCCGATTTGGAGGCGATTAATGAGAAGTTGAAGACTCGCTTCACTTCACAACAAACGAGTCTCGAGAATAACGATATCAATAAAAAGCTCCGAATCCTAGAAACCAAACTTCAGGATATCTTATCAACAAATGAGTCAATCAAGTCGTCCATAGATATCGGCGTCAATACAAACATTAAATTTCAGGTTTTCGATGAAATCAAAAAGTTTAATCAAAAATTATTGGGTTATTAATGCTAACAGAGTGTCGAGCGATACATGAAAATGCATTGCCTCTTATTCAACATAATATCTATAAATATGATGTATTATTTCATATAAATATTGTTTTATTAAGTTAAGTTTTATTGTTAAACATTTTTGTTCCCAATCTGTCAAAATAATTAATAAAAGTCTTGTTATGTGTAATTTGTTCAGTATTTATGCTTCAACTTTGATGTGACATTTAAAGAGAAAGTGTAATAAAACAATAGTCTATTTATAAGATACGGTAAATTCTATTCAATTATTTATTTTTATGAGAAATGTTTTTTTGTGCGAAGGATTCTCTCATTCATTTCAAGCGAATTTAAGAGAGTAATTGTGTTTTTGTCTCTCTATATATAGACAATTATTTCTGACATCCCGTCTGTAAATTAAAACTTCATTAAAAGTGAGTTCACAATAAAATTAGTGAATTGTAATCATTAACTTTTAGAGTATGAAAATGTTTACTTTTTTCTATTACATTAAACACAGTAATAGTTAAACAAATAGATAAACGAGGCGTCGATTTGCATAAAATTTGCTTTTCATATGAGAAACAGGCGAATGCTATAAAATTTTTGTGCGACAAATAAATACTAGATATAATGAATGTGTAATTAAAACAATAAAATTATTTAAAGAAAGTTGTTTTTTATTACAACACATGAGAGTAAAAACGCTAGAATTACTGCTAACTCTTATATAGACAATTATTTCTGACATCCCGTCTGTAAATTAAAACTTCATTAAAAGTGAGTTCACAATAAAATTAGTGAATTGTAATCATTAACTTTTAGAGTATGAAAATGTTTACTTTTTTCTATTACCGTATTATCCCATAGACAACGCGCGCGTTATCTAATGAAAAAAGTTAAATTCTTGGAAAATTATTAAATTGAGGTCCCAAATTTTAATCAATTTATAATAAAATTAATTATTTTGAATATAAATATAACTATTAATTAATTGCAAAACCAGTAAAAACGTCACAAAATTAATTGTTTTGCAAAAAAACATGTATATGTAGCACTTTTATTTTAAAATGTTAACAGTCTTTGAGATGCGCGTTATACACGGGGTGCGCGTTGTCTATGGGATATTACGGTACATTAAACACAGTAATAGTTAAACAAATAGATAAACGAGGCGTCGATTTGCATAAAATTTGCTTTTAATATGAGAAACAGGCGAATGCTATTAAATTTTTGTGCGACAAATAAATACTAGATATAATGAATGTGTAATTAAAACAATAAAATTATTTAAAGAAAGTTGTTTTTTATTACAACACATGAGAGTAAAAACGCTAGAATTACTGCTAACTCTTAGCAATGATTATTAGATTAGCGTTTTATGATAAAACTTTTATCTATAAATCATAGCATTTATTCATATCATTCTTTCATTCATTCATTTCAATGTGTAATTTCGATGCAAAAAGAAAAGCCCATATTTTTCTAACAAATTCTGCATTTTTATTATTCCTATCCATTCCTATCCACACATTCATACATTCGTTTCGTTTTTGTTGTTTTTTGTTCAATAAATTAATTCAAAAGTAATACTCTATTCGTACAGAATTTAAGGTCATATTTATTAATGCAATTAAATGTTTGAATTTGAAATGAAAAAATATTTTATTTTAGCAAAAAAATTAATGCCAAACAATAGCATGAATGTCACCAGAATTGATGCACTTGTTTGTCATATGAAAGCAATGGTTTCACATTGAATGCCACTCTTATCGCAATTTATAATGAGTCTAAACTAAATATTCAATAATAATGGGGTAATTAGTGATAAAAGTAGAGTCACTTCCCTTTGTATGCAAAAATCACAGTTTTCTGTCCTCCTCTATACCACTGAATACATCCTTACTATCCTTACTATACAAACAAGTGTTGCATAAGATTAAGACTTATGTCAAACATTTGGCCACAAGTTATATAAGTGTAATGTAATGCAAGAAACCAAGTGTTTGTCTGTATGTGAATGTGTGTGAGTGTTGGGGGCACTGGAAGTACCCGAGAAATACACGACAGGTTTTGGCATTTGATGGCAATTGAATGAAACACTGTATAAACAGAGTTAACGTGCAAAACAAGTGACGCCTATTTCGAGGGCTGAACTCAATATTAGCTGCACTGAAGTGAAGAGAGGGATAGAAGAGAGCCATAGAGTGGGAGAGAGAAGTGAATGGGAGAGAGAATGTGAGCCAAGACTCTCTGGTGTCGAGTAATACTGTACAGGGACTCTATGTAATACACGACATTACAACACAAGTAACGTCAATGCATAATCGCATTGAATTTAGTGATTGAAAATCCAGTATCGGTATCACGAACATTATAAAACTCAGTGTCGGTATCGTTTGTGTCGTTAGTATTGTCAGTACCGTTGGTATCGCGAGTATCGTTGGTATCGCGAGTATCGTTGGTATCGCGAGTATTGTTGGTATTGCGAGTATTGCTGGTATCGTCAGTATCGCGAGTGTCGGCTATATTGAGCATGCGCAATTTCATATGTTTTGCTTTAATACTAGTTAAATGTTGCTTTATTTAACACTGTTTAATTAATTATTAAAAAATACACGACAATTAGTTAACCTAGTGATTATAGTTAATTACACAAACATTTACACAATACAATAAAAAATGTTTTACAAATTTAATAAGTATTGTCTGTGTCGCGAGTATCGTTGGTATCGCGAGTATCGCGATACTAGTGTCGGTATCGTATTGTTATTGCAATACCGATACTCAGTGTCGTGAGTATTGTATCGTGATACCGATACTGAATTTTCAATCACTAAATTTAATGCGAATATGCATTGACGTTACTTGTGTTGTAATGTCGTGTATTACATAGAGTCCCTGATACTGTATTCGTCGACCGACTCCTCGCTGTTTGCCTTTGACTTACGTTTGCATTGATTTCACGTACAGTTCACTCAATTCAATGCATTCCTCACTTCATATCATATATTCATTGAAAATTGACTGAAAATATTATTTATTATTACTTTTTTGTTAATTATATTCTCACATAAAAGTATTGTTTATCTGTGAATAAGTGGTGTGTGTTTTGTGGCCACAAAATCACTGGCTATTAGTGTTTTGGACACAAATAAAAGGTCAGTAAATATGAGATATGAAAATAATAATAAGTGTCTGTTTTTGTGGTAAGCGTTTTGATGGCATTTTGTTTGCCATTAATAGTGAAACACTGCCTGACATTGAAATGGCATTACAATTGAATTTTGCAGTTAATTATGTATTCATTGACTGAAAAACACAACACTTTTTATAACCATTTTGTAGTTTTTTAATTACATTTAATAATATTGATATCGATGTATGAATTGTTGTTCATATGATGTGTGTATTAATAGTGTCTGTAATGCAATGCATGTGTGGTTTGTATGCAATCGTGAGTGCATTCAAACAAATTGATGGCTAAATACAAATCCGGATTCATTTGACCTCAATATCGATCAAAACGATTGTCTTATGTCTTACTGGAAGTGATAATCACTGTTTGTGTAACAAATGGTTTGTGGCATTCAATGAGATCCCAAACCCTCATTCAATGCCATCCAAACCAAAATTCTTCACTCAATTGAGTTTGAATTGATTCCCAAATCTAATCATTGAATCAATCGTTTTAATCATTTTTAGCTAAACTTTGCAATATTTTATGCAACAAATCATTGATTAGTTAATTATATTATTTTTTATTCCCATTTTTCCAATAGTTTTTTCATCGATACTTGACTTCAATTGAATCGTCAAAATCAGTGCTAAATATTGATTGTCTTATCACTACTGAAATGGCGAACAGTTATTGAGATTTAATTCAATTTATGAGTTGATTATAAACAATATATTTGTGTCTTTTTGTGAAACAATTGAGTGATTATTAAATGCAGTGATAATAATGAAGAACAGAAGGGCTAAAGTTGTCTACTCTTATGCGCCTCAAAACGATGACGAACTCAAACTAGAAGTCGATGAAGTGATTGAAGTGTTGGATGAGATTGAAGACGGTTTGTACACAACATTCACACCCATTGTTTGATTTGTGATTATTGTTGACTAATTGTTTGCTTTGTACCCAAAGGCTGGTGGAAAGGGGTTTCCCCGAAAGGCATTACTGGTGTGTTTCCATCCAATTTTGTGGTCGAAGTGACCGCCGATTCGCCAAAAGTGAACAAAAAGGAGGCGAAAGAAGTGCTGAACGATAAGAATGAGAACGAATCGAAAGACGACTCGAAATCGTCGCTCAATAGAGACGGAAGTCTGGAGAAGAAGCCGAAACCGATCAATAAAATAGGTTTCGGCGATATCTTCGCCGGAGGTATTAAACCGAAACTCTCGCCAATTGGCGACACATCGTTAGAGCGGAACAAAAATCTGCCAAAAAAACCTCCGCCACAACCGCCGGCACCCGAGCCGGAGATCGCACCGAAACTGCCGCCCAAACCGGTGAGAGAACAGGCAATGGTTTTGTACACATATGTGGCACAGAATGAGGACGAGTTGTCCATAAAAGAGGGCGAAATCATAAACATAGTGTCGAAAGAGATCGAAGACGTCGGCTGGTGGAAGGGAGAGCTCAACGGACGCATTGCCTTATTTCCCGACAATTTTGTCGAAATCATTAAAACACCCGAAGAATCAAATTCCACACCTCGTGTCAAAAAGCCCGGTCGGCCGGCAGAGAAGCCCCCGCCGCCCATCGCTTCCAACCAATCGTCTAATGCATCAACAAATCAGCCGAAACTCGAATCAAATAAGAGTTCAAACAAACCAACGGAAGAGTTGCCAAAAAGCACTGTCGCGGCCAACAGTTCTTCAGCGCCGGTAATACCGGGAAAAAAGCCAAAAGTATTAAATTCATCATTATTTCAGTCGAAGCCAAAACCAGAACCGACACAAACGCCCACTCCTTCTAAACCGGATGTCGTTCCGCAAGAAAACGGCACTAAACACGACAAAGACGTCGAGACAACCGTTAATAACAATAAGTCAAATGTGAGCGCAAATAGTAATAACACTTCAGAAAATAATTTTGTCGATTCGACGGCTAATAAGTTAACTCATTTGACGGCCAATCGACCGAAAGGGCCGTCGTCTCGACGCCCGCCCTCTACTATATTCATACCGAAGGATTCCGCGAACGAGTCTAACGGTGACATATCTGTGGTCTCCAATAAGATTGAGGCCAATAATAGCCATACGAACGATCACATAAAGCCAAGCAATCAATCCCTATCGCAAACACCACCCGATAAGGACAAGCCCGAGAAGTTGCCCCCTTGGATGCTAGAGCTCCGTAAGGCTCAGGAGAAACGCAAAGATAATCCCGAAGACTCGCCCAAAGTGTCCCTCAATTCGCCCACAAAGAGCTCTCCGAATAGATTTTCTGGAGATTTTTCTAATAAATCACTTCAAAACTCGACCACAGAGGAGAAAAACGAGTCGAACTCAACGCCACTGTTTAAGCCATTGAAGTCGACGAAACCCCACATCACACCCAATGCAGTCACTTCTTCTGTGCCGTCGACGCCGACTACGACGACGACAACGACCACCGAAACGCCACCTCCAGTGGCGACTGTTGTGGCGCCGACGACAACGTCCAGCAAAACAACAAATATAGTCATCAATTCGCCGATAATGCCATCGACAGCCACAACAACCACAACCTCTAAAGTGGATGAAAGTGTGACTAATTCGACGTCCGATAAGAGATTTGCAGAATTGGAGAAACAGTTGAAAGAACTGAAGGAATCAACAGTTAGTCGAAAGGAGTTCGAAGAGCTTTCCAAACAGGTATTTGTTTAATTGTATCTCTTTTTCTGTACGCTATTTATCGCAATATTTATATATATTTATCGCAAACTTCACGTCATGTTTGAAACGCTTGTCATTCAAACCAAGTAAATACCCGATTGTTAAATAGTTTGATGTATTGTTCGCTTAATTTGAATGCTTTTGCTCTTTAAATATATGTTAAGAATTGTCTTATTTATTAAGATTAACATAATTTGGCATTACTTTTGAAGTGAATATATTTCTAAAAGTATAAAACACTTGTTATAAATGTATGTATAGGTGACTGAACTGAAAGAAGCGGTCGACACACAGAAACTTACTTACAGTAAAACCATTAGAGATCTCATTAACGATGTGGCGGACGAACAGAAAAAGGTGGCGACCCTTCAGATCGAGATCGAGAGACTCCGCAAACTGACCACAACTGTGTAACCATCACTTAAATGTCTTCGACTACAACCGCACACCAATTGTGAAATGTTTTTATCGTTTTATGTTTTTATCGTTTCCAACAATTCTATTCTTCCCTCAAAACTAACTTTCCTTCAAATATTTAATTATCTTTTATTTAATTGATATTTAATCATAACTGTATTGTCCTTTATTTTGGTACCGATTTGTGGACTTTTATATTTATTATTGTTTATCAAAAGTTTATTTCTTTCATAACTTCATTAATTTTAAAGCATTCCATATATGAGTATAAAAATATTTTATTTTTTAATATAATTATCGAATTATCGCCGAAAATTGATATATAATTGCCTTCAAATACAGACCTATTTTAAGATTCAAATTGTATTTTTATTTACAAAATTATAATTTCAAAGTCGATAAAAACAGTTGCAGAGAAAAACACTGAATGAAATGTAATGTAAAATTAATTTTTTCATATAAAAAATGTATGACAACAGAGAAATTAATTAATCGTGACTTGAATTTGATGTGAAAAAGCATTTTGAATCTAAAATCAGTATTAAATTAATATTTTATTATATTTTCCATTAAATATGTAATGAGAAGAAAAAATGAGACTTTATTTGATTAGTTATTATTATTATTATTAAGATTAAGAAATGGGAACAATATTTTGTTGTTTGGTTTCTTATGCAAAAAAGTATTGTATAAATAATACAATTAAAAAAACAATTGAGAAACTCTAGTATAAGAAGAAATTTACTGTAATATTATTTTTTGGGTGCACTTTGAAAGCCCAGTGATGTTATTAAAGAAATTATTAGTGAAATAAAATATAAGTTATAATGAGATATAAAAGTGGAAAATTAAGACACAGAGATTGCCCGCTCCTGAGGAACGGATCCGCATTCCCATTGTCTTGTATTGTTTCCATTTGAATAATTGTATCAATTATTTGCCATAAAAAATGAAAACGTTTTTATAATACAGAAGCGTTACCTTTATTTTGTTAAATATATATTATATATTAAAAGGTCATAATTTTTGTTTGATTTTAATTTTTAAAAATTACTTTTTTAATCACAAATCTATGGTTTAATTTTATTTTTACTCTTTTGAAACAAATAAATTTAATTTCAGATAAACATTATGTAAAACAATTAGTAATTGTATTTTATTATTATTTTTTGCTAATTATATATAAATTCAAAGTAATTTAATATCAAAATAATAAATATTTTCAAAAATTTTATTTTAAGTTCATTTCCTATAATATGATTGAAAATACATTTAAAAACTTTACAAAACAACTAAATTAAATGAAAAAACATTATATCGATGCGATTTTAATGTAAATATTAAACTAAACCTATATTTAGACTAATTGTCGCTAAATTGTTTCGATACTCGTGTGTGTGATTAGGGCTACAGAAACCAATCAACAAATCATCGGCACCTATACCTCACACACAAAGCCTCGAAAAACTCGACAACTGTTTCTCTCATTAGTGTTACACTTATTTACATAATTAAATCTAAACTTAAAACTACATTTGCAAGAAAACACAGTTTTAAAGTTTAGTTGTGTTTTTTATTTTTGAGTCTCAGATCAGTAAACACTAAGAGAGAGAAACGGGTTTTTTCTGGTTAAAAGCCCTTTTCTTTTTGAATTCTTGTTCCGTACGATTTGGTCGTTATATTGTATGCGTCGACAAACCGATCCACACACAGGTTCAGGCATTTCTATCATCAAAAACAACAACAAAAAATATATATAAAATAAAAATACATTATTATAAATAAAACAAAAATCCAATTCTCTTCCCCTCTCATCGCCGAGTTTTCTTGTGGAGAGAATCAGTGCGTAAACTGTCAATAGATGTGTGGTTTTGTATTCACTGCTTAAAAATCTCATCACTTGTCTTATTATTGCAATGTTTTGTAAATCACATGTTTTGTGATTACAAAAAACAATTTAAAATACAATAAATATTCGGCGAAACAATTATAATCTAATCTTAAAGCCGAGTGTTATAAGTGTTATAATAAATAATTCAACATATTTTTTGCCTCGCATTCACTCTATGGAGAAGTACATAAAGTATAGCATTTTAATACCGGGTATTACACAGTGATATCGAATGATTATCTATTGATACAATCAAATAAAAAACAGGTCCGCAACCGAGTCCTGGATTAAACAAAACTCAATGTCAATGAATTATGTGTAGGAATTGCATTGAAATACACATAACTCGCAAAAAAATAAAATGATTAATAAACTCATAATTATAACAGTTATTCAAATATCAAGCAATAAATTATACGCGTATTGAAGTAATGAATAATATCTCATTATGTCATTCAAATGGGTTATGAATTAATAACTAGATATTTCGGTGAGAAAAACAAATTCAAACACTTTGTGTAACAAAAAAATATTGAATAATAATTTATAAATAGCATTGAATAGTGATTTATTGAAAGCAAACAAGCATTTAGTTTAAACTACATTTGAATGCATTCATAAACTTATGCTAAAATGTTACAAAAGACTAAAAGTTTTAATTCAAACTTAATTAAAATAATAAACAAAATTATTAAAAACCTAATTAAACGCTAAAATTAATGACAAAGATATATAGGAAAACAAATTAAAAGCAAATGATATAACAATGTGTATAACAAAGAGAAGTACTCCAGTGTTTGAGTGAAAACAATTGAGTATTAAAAATGTCAAAAAGAGATATAAGAAAAAGAGCTATTCATAAGAAGTTTGTCTTTTTTAAGACTACAATATTTAGAACAAAACTAATTATATTTTAATCGTTATCTTATATTAAATACCATTTTAACTCTTTCTATGCATTGAAAGCAATGCCGTCTTGTTTTAAATCAATTGTTATTTAGAGCAATGAAACCATTAATTATAAACAAAAACAGTTTTTTTAATTTTAAAAGCAAAATATGCTAAAAATTATATTAATTTTTATGAAATCATTTAAACCTCAGATAACTATAAACAACAAAAATCTAATTATAAATCAATTTAAATGCTAAATATTTTAATAGTGTTTTGGATAATTAATTGAAAGTTAATTTACTATTTTGTTTTAATGTTAATAATTGCAATATATATTGACTGCAATGAGGGTTAATAACCAGTATATTAGATACAAATGAATAAATTAATTGATCGACCGATTCTTAAATACCATTCAATCAATTAAATATGTCTCACAATTAATGCAAAAATGTAAACATTTTTTTCCAAAAGTTTAATAAAATTTTTATGTTTTAAATTAATTTGATTATAAATGTGTGAAAATATCTGACAGTATTTGAGATATTTTTAAAAAAATTAAAATAAAGTTCAAAACTTAAATAAAACCCCTTTTAGGGAAAACTCGTTTAATTACTTAATTATAGGCTTTTTCTAAAATTTTAATGTTTAAAATTATGTCAAAATTCATTATTAACTGTAAAATTTAAACATAATTTATGCATTCATTTGAAATTTAAAAATATCATTAAATCAACAAAATTTATTCAGTTTTCACACATAATTAAATACAAACATAAATAAACGACTGTTTCGTTGATTTGATTAATGACTTATTAAATGCGAGTAATTGTTGTGAAATATAATAAACAAAACAATCGCATTGAATATCTATAAGCAAAACAGCATTAAATTGTCATCAATTTGATTGAATCGATAGACAATAGTATAATCATTGACCTAAACATTGGCCTCAATTTAACTGCAAGTTCTCATCATTTCTCACAATTATATTTGAATGAGAAAGCAATCAATCGTTTCACTCATTCAAAGCAAACCGTATTTTTAAACAAAAATTTTAAAACTTCACTACAATTAGTGACGAGAAGACAATTAACGGTAAAAACCATACAATCAATTGACAGATACTGTATATTAAGGGTTGGTTAACATAACTGTAATCAATGCAATGCATTGCATAATACATACGGTTTCGCTATTGTCTAATGAAGTGCCGGGTTTTACAATGCATTTGGAAAAACACTTTTCAGTCATTTTCTGCAATCAAATTAATTGTTGGTTTAAAAAACACGAATCCAATGGTGTATACAATTAATATCACTATTAATGATATCGCTATTTAACATGTGATTCAATACAAACTTTAAGCAATTCGTGAGCGTTTGCGACAGCGATCTGTTGTTTCACAGTATCCATGAGTTCCTCCTTCTGAGCGCCCGTCAGTTTACCGCCCGATCCGTCCATTTGTCACACGATTTGTTTGGTTTCAATCAATCACTTAATTGTAATTAATTTTTAAGTAATGATTAGTGGGTTTTATCCATGAGTTCCTCCTTCTGAGCGCCCGTCAGTTTACCGCCCGATCCGTCCATTTGTCACACGATTTGTTTGGTTTCAATCAATCACTTAATTGTAATTAATTTTTAAGTAATGATTAGTGGGTTTCAAATCACAACCAGTGGTCAAACTCGACGCTAAACACAACACAAACACGTTTTTCAATACAGATTGTGACAAATAATTACGTCAAACAATGCAAACAAACAACTCATTTAGAAATTCAATTCAATTTAAATTAATTTACATTTAATTTATTCGTATAAAAAATTCACTATAAAATGGTTTGAATTACACATTCATTACTTAGAAATTTTTTAATGAATTAAAACTATGAGAAAATGGTTTCAAGAAATATATTTTATAACAAATATTCAAATGATTGGATCAAATGCTACGATGAGTGGTCGCCAGAAGTGTCATCAATAGTTGCGATACGTGTCGGTCAACACTTTCCAGACGTTGTTTTCGGCGGTCAATAGAAAAGATTCGGTAAAACTCTTGGTATTAGTGGACGAGAACTTCATTTTGCCGTTACAGACGACTGCAATACTCGTCTGTTGTCCGGACGCCGCCTCCAGAACGGGATGGGCGTCGATGGAGAAGAGCTGTGTCTCAACGGTGGGCAGACTCTCATAGAAGGGCACGATCTTGGCTTTGGTGGTCACGTGATTGCCGTTCCAGACAACAGTTGCCGACTCGTGGAAGAGTGAGGCCATCGTATGCCTCCCTTTGTCTAACTTCTCGTAAAAGAGTTCCGCAAACTTCTTGCCGCTATCGCAGGCCTGACTCAGCCGTAGGGCCGACGCCGTCGACGACGCGGCGCCCGAAGGAGAGCTCATCAACGATGCCATTGACTATCAATTCGTCGATCGCTTCTCTCTTTTAGCCAATATTTGTCTCGACTTTCAATCCTTTGTCCAAACGATACACTCTTTGCTTGTGTTTGTGTTTTGCAAACGATTTGTTGTATTAATTGAAACAAAACTTAATTTTAAAGTTAACCACAAATCCAATGATATCTTCAAAAAACGACAACAAATAGATTGAAAGCTATTGAGCACTGAATACAAAGCACCGGTTGTTGACAGCAATGATGTAATCATGTGCTCAACACATGTCTGTCCCCTCTCTGCGAACGCAATGGGTTTTTGATGTTAAATATGAAGACATGTATTGAGAAAATGACATAATTTATGGACTATTTGTGGAAAAGTGTCGACAATTCTCGAGAATGTGTGACGAAATTCATTGGCATTTCGTTACAAACAATAAAGAAATGAAAGTTTTGTTTATGTATTGAAAGACTCGCCTAAAGACACACTTTTGCCACCATTTGATCCGCTTGTGAGCGGTCATCACGTATTGAAGACACGATGGCAGCGAATCTGAGCGACCAATCGATGGAAACGATAAAATCGAAAGCAATCATCAAATATGACTCGTTGTCGTCCAACAGATCCAAGTTTACGTATCTCTCGAGTGTCTGATTGGAGTTCTGTGGCGGTCTGTTGACCGAGACGCCGGCTAAGCCACTGATATTGACCTCAATAGGCGAGGTCTTCTGGTTGAGTAGCTACGAGAGGAGGAAGGCTTACCGGTTGTGAAATCCCGAATGTGTGGGAAGTGTTGATGTGATCGCGGAATCCGATTGTATTAAGAAGTTATTGTTAATGCCATTCGACTCGACGCTCATCTCATTAATGGTTCACCGAATCGGCAATACTTTGCTTATCGATGAATTCGATTTAGCGAATCATCTGATCCTCAATGAGAGCAAACAGTGGTCATGGCTTAAGAGGTTTGTCGACAATATGATCGGTAAATATCACTTATTCTTGACACGTGTTTTGTATGTTTTAATGATAACTATATGTTTAACATTACAGTGAATTGTAAGCCAAACTCGAAGCCAATGATCACCAAAAAGATTAAGACAAGGGATGAGTTGCAGACGAAGAATATGTTGTGTAAATTCTTACACTATTCTGTCGATGAAAACCTCAACCAAACGAAAGACTTATCCAAAGAGTTATCGAAAGATAAGCTCCAATTGTCGCCGAAAAAAGTGTCTCAAAACGAAAACATTGAACACAACAACGAGAGGAAAGACTTTTATTTCAGTCATTATAATCAAGAGAGCCATATGTCGGAGATTATAGCCAAACAATTGGATGCCATTGAAGACAACTCTGAGTCCACTTTTCCTGGATTTTTGCGTAACGTTTTGTGGACTTTCGAAGACATCCGGATGTTAGTCGCCTCTAATATGCCTATATTTGGTGACTCACATCACCCGGCGGTCAGCCTAAGACTCCATGACATGAAGAGACCAATTAATATACTCACAGGACTTGACTACTGGTTGGATAACCTAATGTCTTCAGTGCCTGAAGTGATGATGTGTTACCATTTGGAAGGAATTGTTCAAAAATATGGTATAGTTTTTACATTCTATTAATAGCCGTAAATATTATATTGAATTAATTGTATTAAAATTGTTGATTTATATATAATATGCAGAACTCGTGAAAACAGAAGAAATTCCTCAAATGTCTTCTACAAAAGGGCCGCTATTTTCACCAAAAGTGGTGCAAAATGTGGCCCAAAATATTCTGTCGTTTTTGAAATCGAAAGCAACCAAATCTGGTCACACGTATTGGCTGTTCAAAGGCAAACACGACGATGTGGTCAAACTCTATGATCTGACCACTCTTTGTGTCGATTATATAGAAGAGAGTGATACCAATCCGTTCGCAATTCCAGTGGCAATGCTTTTGTATAGAGTGGCGAAGAATATGAAAGACATTAATCTGAAGCGCTCGCCCGCTATTGACTCCAAAATACATAAGTTATTATCAAACTGTTTATCACTATTGGATCCGTCGAAACATTCGCAAATTGTTTCGTCTGCTAATTATCTGCTAAGCGATGTCTATATTCCTAATGATATCGATCCAACTCTTCTGCCATCAGTTAATGATAACAATAGTGGAAGCGATGGCAGTGAAGGGGATTACGATTTTGATGACATCGATTCCAGTGACGGGTCGAGTGATGATTCAACAGTTGCCACACTAGAAGTCAATAAACTAAGTGTTGCCGACTCTTATGCCAATGAGAAGCAAAAGAAATCCAAACAATCCAACAGTGAATTCGATGCCGAAAACAGTTTGGATTGGAGTGTGAAGTGTGAGAGAGCTCTCAAACACATCATTGAAGGACTGAAATCATTGTTTCACTCAAATGTACAAAAACAAGAGGAAACCATTTACAAGACCTCTAAAGATGAGAACCAAAAGTATGCGAATCCCAATAAAGCGATTCCATTGGATTATAGTTCGTTGAATGAAAAGGACGACCAAAATGGTTCGCTATCTGGCAAAGAGTTGACTCAAGTATCGCCGCAAGTGATACCCAATTGGAAGACATGTCTGGAAGTATGTCTTTTGCAAAAAGGCGCTCAAGTATTCTGTATATTATCGGAACTATCGAACGCAAAGGGCAGTTGTCTTAAAGCACTCAAATACATCCGAATGGGAGTCATGTGCTATGAAATAGCACTCGATATCATTGAGAAGAGCGAACAGATTAATTACTATAAGGAACCCATCGCTTGTTTACTCGCCCTCTGCGGTGATATTCATGTAAAAGTACTCAACTCTTCGGTTCCCGCAAATGATTCGGACTGTGATAACGATAACAAGGAATTGAATGATTTATATTTCAATCAATTGCCAGAAATACTCGAAAAATTCAGTGAAAATAAGTTAATAGAAGAGTTTCATTGGGCTTATAATCCTGTGATCAGTAGTGAGAATAGTATCGAACAGAGACTCAAAGTGTGTTATCGATGCTATGAGGAAGCCTTGTATCAATTAAATGATATTAAGCCCACAAATAAAGCCAAGAATGAGAATAATGCCCTTCAAGAGCGACTCATGAAACGTTTGGGCTATATATGCAACGAATTGGCCAACTATTACATGAATGAATCTCTCAAACATTTTAATCACACCATAAGCGAGGGCTCGACAGCTGAACAACAGCTGAATGACAGTGAAGTGAGTCGTTTGGAAAGACTGACAAACAAGAGTCTCGTATACTTTACAGAAGCGGTAGAATTGTTTCGCAAAGTGGAGGACAGAGAGAATATATCGTTAATGTTGTCAAATACGGGTCGTCTGATGAGAACGTGTGCCCATATATTCGCGCCCACATTCAGACACAACAGTTCCGATGAGTTCTCAGCCAAAGAAAGACAATTCTATGTCAAAGCTATTGATTACTATAAATCGGCGCTTAAAGAGTTGGGCACCGAATCGCAGAAGAAATATATGGCTGTTTCCGATAATATCAATTGGGAATTGAGTACAACTCTGTACACTATTGGATGCCTTATACAAGACTTCGCTCCCCTCTCGACCTCTGCCTTTGAATCGGTTGAGAAAGAGATCAGTAAATACTTTGTGGAAGCACTGGATTTTTGTGAAAACGGCCAAAAACGTGACACTTCTAGGAATGTGTTATACCAGTACAGGAACGCCACTATTAGCCATCGGTTGGCATCTCTTTATCACAACTCATACAGAAATATGGTTTGTATTTAACATAAATAATATCGTTATATTAGTCTCTCATTAATTGAATACATGTTTGCAGAGCGAAGAAACCGAGAGAAGAAAACAGGTGTACAATCAGTCCAACAGTTATTACGAAAAGTCGCGTCTTATGTATCGATTGCTTAACGATAAGGAAGAGTACGTTAGGGTGTGTTTGGAACAGATAGGTCTTCACGAACGCAATTTGGCTCAACTCAATGGATTCGCCTCTAAAGTCAAGTGTCTTCATCTCATTCTCTCCATTATATTAACCATTCATGACATGGACTTCACGGACACCGAAACAGAAGAAGACAAAGAAAAGATCGACAAATTGTTGCAATTGTTGAGCACACGGATCGGTCTCTCCATTAAAGCACTCATCAAATGCTATTCAAACAAAGCGTCAAAATATAAGGATTTGATTCAGAAATGGACACAAATTGACGAATTTATTGGCAAAACAAACGCTTCTAAACGGACCACAGTTTATGATAAACTCAACAAAATTTGCGTTAAAATTATTTCATCCAAACTCTTGGAAACGAGTCCTCAAAAATAAAAATTCATTTTTTGCCATAAAATCTCGCACTTTATCAGAAAATTGTAATATATTTCACATAAATTAACATATTTTGTATATAATTTCAAACATATTTTGATGCCTACAAAATGGGCATAATAATAATATTGTAGTGAATAATTAAATTTTTATTATAAATTATAATAATGTTAACTAATAATTACATTTTAATTTGTTAACAAAAAAAAATGTTACCAATTATGCACTCATAATACTAACAGTGTATTAAACATTACAATCAATGAATTATTTAAATTTAAATACAATATTCAAATGTCCACAAAATGGTCAGACATTAATATTTTATTTGAAGGAAAAAAGGCAAAAGTTTGATGCAATGTCTTTCCACCGCTTGTGTGGCGTTTACTTCAACTTCTTCTTGGGTCTAAGATTGTTACAGTGACCGCACTTTCGCTTCCGACAGTTGGTGGCCTTCGGGTGCAGACGAGCGTAACATTTCCTGCAAATCATTTTATCGCAATTGGTTTTCTGGGCCAAAATGCGAAGACTCGGCTCAATCACACCTCCCCTCAGACGCAGCACCAGATGAAGAGTCGACTCTTTCTGAATGTTATAGTCAGAGAGAGTGCGGCCGTCTTCCAGCTGTTTGCCGGCGAAGATGAGTCGCTGCTGATCCGGAGGAATGCCTTCCTTGTCCTGAATCTTGGCCTTCACGTTCTCGATCGTGTCCGACGGCTCCACCTCTAGAGTGATCGTCTTTCCCGTCAGTGTCTTCACGAATATCTGCATCGTGTCTATCGGTGTGTCTTCAAAATGTTGAATAAACGGACGAAACTATAGATCAATAAATGAATACAAATTAAATAAAGCATTCATTAAATGGTTAATTGCAATGAAAGCGTGTTTATAGTCAGACATCCAAGGAAGTGAAATATTAATCAATTTTGATCATAAATGCAGTGATTTTCATCAGTTTGTATGCAATTAAACGCTAATAATAGTAATCAATTGATTGTCACCTTTGGTTCCTATAGGAAGTGATGTCCACTTCTTGTGGAGACGAAAGCAATCACTGAAACGAAAGACACGTTTGAATGACTGTAAGGAAAGAGAAGTGAAATTCAAATGATAGGCAAAACACGTGA